>MU752587.1:24646-49435 GCA_026770625.1 Nicotiana glauca | reverse complement strand
ATCAACTCTAATACCGATTTTGAAACATGAAGCAACACAATAAGGGGGAAACGGGGCGGTAACTCACGTGACGACAGGTCGGGTCGTCACAATCACAGCAACAGGAATCAGCAGTATCACAATAGTTCAGCAGCAGAAATCAGAGGTTCACAAGCTCAGAAAGCCGTATTAACCAACCAAGACCAATTTAAATCAATGAAACAACCAAAACAGCTCAAATACACCCCAAAAATAGCTCGAATTTGAACCCAGGACACTTCTGAAGCTTCAGCACTTAAATGTCAAACTAAGAGATGAGAATTAATGCCTAGAACTCAAAATTAACCTAGAAAATTCAATGTAACAGTGTTTTTTGGAGTTTTCTACTGGTTTTTTTTTGATTTGTTGAAGGACTTAAGATCTAAGGGAAATTTTGAACTATATGAGTTTAGGTTTTGAAATTCTTTTGATTTGAAATTCAAATTTGGAGGCTATAGCTTGCAGGAGAGGTTTTGGGGAACTTTTGGAGGTTGGAAATTTTTTGGGATTTTTCAGATCTGAAAAACTTGGAAAAGAAGACAGGTAGGCTACCTTTTTTAGGCAGAAAAAGGGGAGGAAGCTTCTATATTTCATCTACCCATTTTCTCCCTCTTTTATTTTCAGATTTTAATCATTAAACCTTCATTTTTTGACTTGCTTCTCAAGTTACTGCCCTAAGTTCCTGAAATTACAATTGAGGCCCTATTTTAGAAGATTCTAGGGTGTTCTAGTTTAACCTACAACATTCTAACCAATTTTAAGTATCTAGGTTACCCCTGAATTTGTTTTGAAATTACTAACCTAAAACTTCAAGCTCCTTTACCCTAGTTAAAGTTAACTATAGTTAATCAAGGAGTTTAATTATTCAGCTATATCCAAATTAACTAAACTAAGCCTAACAATTACTTGAAAACAACCATTGAACTAAAGAACAATTACTAATCAAAATCACGCATCAAAAGAACTTAAATCAATTACTTAAACTAATTCGAACAGTTACTAAACAAACTAATTACTGAACAACTACGAATTCAAAACACAAAATCAAACTATTAAAAGCCTAATTACCCTAATTTTAAAGAATTCAAATCACAACTAAACGAACAAATTCTTACTATCAAAAGAAAAACAGACACATCAAAATCAAAGCGAAACTAACAGAAAATCCGACTAAACTAACAATTAAACACTTAAACTAATCAAAATAAAACTAACACTTAAACATTTAAACTAACAGAAACAAAACAACAATCAAATCAAGATTAAACTAATGAAAAATTAGAAAATTTAAAGAGCTTAATGACTTTAAAATAAACGGCCCTAAATGAGGAACAATAATTTTCATAACACATAATAACTAAAAGAAAATGAACAAAAATAGACAAACAAAATTAAACCAGCAGACTTACCAATTTTTAAACTTCGAACAACGACTGACTTTACAATTCCGACTACGGGATGATATCAATCGACCATTCTTTGTCAAGAACAGTCAAATGATATTAGCTCCTAGTGAAACTGTGCCTAAGACTTGTGGAGAAGACAGAGAAGAAATGATGCCCGCTCAAGTTCCGGATTTTAGATTCGAGATTTGAGAAGTTTGGGGGACTTTTGAAGGAAAAGGAGTGTGGATTAGCCAAACCTGATTTAATTCAAAATAAGACTAATTAAATTTCCTAAAATTAACTAGATTCTAATTTTAAGAGGAAAATTAAACAAAAGTGAAATTAAAGGAACAAAAATGTAAAATGATTATTTTTTGTTATTTTCTCTTATTTTCCATGACACTTAATTAATCTAAAAATCTAGCATTAAGTTTTTATAATTTTTATTTTTATGACACCTAAAAATTCACACAAAATGCAAACAAAACACAAAATCATGCAATTAATTCCTAAAAATTCAAATATTAAAAGAAAAATTCTAATTCTAATGAATTCTATAGGAGTAATTTAAGCGAGGCAAAAATCACGTGCTCACAATAATATGAAACAACGACCCCATAGCATATAGTTCAACAACAATGGAGTTAACAAGAGTCAGATAATTTCAAATAAGAAAATATCAATTACACATGAAATATCCACTCTTCTCCTGGGATTGGGTAGGTTATGAAAGGTATACGACAATTTCAATTAAGACCAAATAATTACCTGAGAGATAATAATGATTTCCAATAAAACAAGTAGTTATGAAAGATAACGTGACAATGGAGGAGGTAAAGATCTTCTGTTAAGTAAGGCAAGAGTCAATTAGGTGATAAGAATGAACCACAAGCCAATTAATTCCAAATAAAATATGTAGAGGTGAAACTAGCAAAAGAAAAATTCAATCATATCAAGAACAACTTCATACTCAGTGCATATAAGGACCTAAGAACCTAGAAAGGCCAATTTTTCCCACAATATAATCCGAGAACACACTCGTCACCTCGCGTACACGGAATACAATCAGTAGAGAAGACTCAAATCCTAAGGGGAAGTCCCCCACACAAGGTTAGGCAAGATACTCACCTCGAACCGGCTCAAAATCAACTAGAAACCACGTTCTTGCCACGAGTACTCGACTCCAAATGCCCCAAATCTATTCAATTAAATTCCATAATGTAAATAACACTTCATGTAATAGATTCTACAATTAAATTCTAAGTTAATACGCGGAATTATGTAAAATGACAAAAATGCACCTCGGGCCAACATCTCGGAATCGAGCGAAGTTTATGTCTTCAGAATCCTCAATCTCACACGAGTCTATTCATATAAAAATCTCTCAAATCGGATGCAAAAAACCCAATCAAAACTCAATAATTCGGCCTAAGAAGTTCTACCAAATTTTCATTCAAAATCCGAAACTAAAGGATGAATTTAAGAGGAGATTCATGAAAATTAGTCTAAACCGAGTGAGAATCACTTACCCAAGTCACCCATGTGAAAATCCCTTAAAAATTGCCAAGAACCGAGCTCTAGAAGTCAAAATATGATAAAAATGGTGAAACCCTCGAATTTGGGATATATTCTGTCTGCCCAGGTATTTGTGCATCGCGATTGCGGGAGAAGGGTCGCGATCGCGATCGCGTAGAAGAAATTTTGAGGCTGCCCAAATTGCACATCGCGATCACGTGAATAAGGATGCGAACTCGAAGAACAGCGGGTAGGGACTTACGCGATCGCGGAGGGGCTCATGCGAACAGGAAGAGGAACGTGGTCAACTGCCCCAACTCCTAATTTCCACTATGCGAACGCGGGACAACAGACGCGATCACGAAGTAAACAAAAATAGACCTTCGCGATCGCAGAAGGTTAAATGTAAACACGATGAAGGATTTTAGGGTGGTCTTCAACAAGGCATCGCGATCACGGGAGAATCTTTGCGATCGCAAAGAAGGATATCAGAAGCAACAACAACAACAGTTCAAATAGGAGGAAAATGATCCGTACCCCATCCGCAACACACCCGAGGCTCCCGGGTCCCCAACCAAACCTACGGACATATCTCATAACATCGTTCAAACTTTTACCAATCCATAAACCACCTAAAACAACGTCAGAAACTCGAATTAATCAATGATTTAAGCCTAAGAACTTCAAATTCTCTCAAAACACGCTTTAGATCAAAAACCTAACCAAACCACGTCCGAATGACCTGAAATTTTACACACACATCCCAAATAACATGATGCAGCTATTGCAACTTCCAAAATTCCATTCTGACCCTAGAATCAAAATTTCACTATCAACCAGAAACTTCAAAAATTCAAACTTCGGCATTTCAAGCCTAAATTAGCTACGGACCTCCAAAACACATTTCGAAAACGCTCCCAACCCCGAAATCACCTAACAGAACTAACAGAACCGTCGAATTTCCTTTCCGAGGTCGTCTTCACACTGTTCCAACTACATGATATTTTCCAACACTTAAGCTCTCATTTAGGGACTAAGTGTCCCAAAACTCTCTGAAACACAAATTCGAACATCCCGGCAATTCAAATCAGCAGAAATAGACTTGGGAAAAGCAGTTAATAGGGAATTAAGGCGTAAATTCTTAAGAGGACCGGCCGGGTCATTACAATTAACACCCATTAGATTTCTAGGCTTAGATCATATGAATAAGGGTAGAAAATTAGGGATTTGGGTAGAGTTAGGGCTTTTTGATTAATTGTGATTTAGACCTCGTTATAGGGTCGAATTCGGGAAATAATTATATATTTAGGCTCGTGGGTGAATGTGTTATTTGATTTTGGTCCGAACATCATGTTTTGACCAATCGGGCCCGGGGATGATTTTTGGATTTTGGGGAAGAATGATTAAGAAAGCTATAAATTAGTATTGGAATTGGATTGTTTAGCATTTATTGATGTTATTAAATTGATTATGCATAGATACGATTGTTTTGGAGCCAAATTCGAAAGGAAAGGAGGCTTTTGAGGATTGAGTTGGTCGTGAAAGTTCGAGGTAAGTGTTTGGTCTAACCTTAGCTTGAGGGATTAGGAGTTGTGTCCTAATTGCTATTTGTTTCTTGTTGAGTACGGCGTATAGGCATGGTGACGAGTATATATACATTGGTGTCAAGCATGACCGTGAGTTTTATATTGTGATTTTCATGATTTCATTGTGTTATTCATGCCTTGGTAAAGATTTCTATTTGTTGTGTAAAGTTGTGAAAATAATTGTGACTTATTAACATTGATGAGCATTGGCTCCAGTTGTATAGCGAATTGTGAAAGTATAAGTGAGAATTGAAAAAAGACCATTATGTTTCCCCCCTGCCAGGCTATTTGTTGAGTTCTGGTTCCTTCGCATTGTGTTCTTAACCGATATTACAGATGCTTAGGTTGATGATTCTTTGTGTTAGGTGTTATAACGAGTTGGGTTATAGATGAGGTAGTTAGGTATTGTAATGGGTTGAGTTATAGTTGAGGTAGTTAGGTGTTGTAACGAGTTTGGTTATAGTTGAGGTAGTAGATGTTGTAAAGAGTTTGGTTATAGCTGAGTTAGTTAGGTGTTGTAACAAGTTTGGTTATAGTTGAGGTAGTTAGATGTTGTAACAGGTTTGGTTATAGCTGTTTCTCCCTTGCCGGGATTTCTTGTGATTATTGTTGGCTTGTAAATAAGAGAGGGTGGTATGCCTACCACAAGATATAATAAAATGGGAGCGGGTGGTACGCCTACCACAAGACATAATAAAATAGAAGCGGGTGGTACGCCTACCACAAGATATAATAAAATGGGAGCGGATGGCAGGGCTGCCATGAGATATAATGAAATGGGAGCGGGTGGTATGCCTAACACAAGATATAATGAAATGGGAGCTAGTGGCACGCCTGCCACGAGATATAATAAAATGGGAGCGGGTGGTACGCCTACCATAAGATATAATGAAATGGGAGCAGCTGGCACGCCTGCCACGAGATACATGAAATGGGTGGTACGCCTGCCACGAGATACATGAAATGGGTGGCACGCCTACCACGAGATACAGGAAGTGGGATCGGGTTTCACGCTTGCAACAAGATGTGAAAAGAAAGTGAAATATACCGTTGTTTTCCTTATTCTTGCTAGTGGTTGGACTTTGATTCCTTTATAGTTCTCTTGATATTTTGTTTTTACATGTTATTCTCTGAAGCATGTTTCCCCCTCCCATCCTTACTTGCTTATACCTGCTTTACTTTGTCCTGTATAATATATAACTGCACAGGTTTATTTGATAGTCTAGTCCTAGCCTCGTCACTACTTCGCTGAGGTTAGGCTAGGCACTTACCAGCACATGGGGTCGGTTGTGCTGATACTACACTCTACACTCTTTGTATAGACCCTAGTGGTGTAGACTTTGGACCGCGGTGAGATTGCTGATTCTAGCTCATCAGGCGACCCGAGGTAGTCCTGCAGGCATCCGCAGGCCTTGGCATCTTCTTCTATCTACTATTCCTATTTCTTGCATTCATTTCTAGTGACAGTGTTGTATTTATTTCTTTCAGACCTTTATTTGTAGTATTCTTAGACCGTCTGTAAAACTATGACACCAGTTCTGGGTAGTCGAGACTCAAACAATTGTATTAGATATTCATGTTCAGATAGCTTATTGTTTTTCTTCCATTTACGTTAATTTCACTATTTAAATGTTATTTCTTCTTAACTGTTAAATTGGTATCAGAGCACTAGGTTACATGGGTCTCACAGTTCACAGACAAGCTTAGTAGAGTTTGAGGGATCGGTACAGAGACGTCTGTATTTATCCCCCAGAGGCTATAGAGTTAGGAAAAACTTCACATTCACTCTTTCCTATCTTGCGATTTTGTTCTCCCAATGCTAAATTGAAACCTCTACTCTTGTTCTTTCGCGAATGGAGAGGTCATGTACCGCTTCTTCAACCGGCTGCAGCATAGACCGGTGATAGATCAGCTACGTCTTCAGAGACTTTGTGGAGATTGGATAGGTTTCCCCAAGCTCTTCACTATTACATTCAACAGTGTATCTACTGAGGATCCCCAGGATTATCAACACAACTATCATGAGGTTCTAAAATACAGGGGGATAGTTGAGACCAAAGGGGTCGATTTTGCTACTTTTCACTTGTCTGGATCCGCCAACACTTGCTGGAGAGATTATTGACTGGCTAGACCAGTCGGATCGCAAGCTTCGACTTGGGTGCAGTTCACGCAGCTATTTCTGGAGAAGTTTCTCCACATCACTCAGAGAGAGGTATTTGAGGTGGAGGTACAGATGCTAGAGATGGAGGTAAAGGTATTAGAGGTGGAGGTGCAGGTACTATTCTGGTTTATGGTAGAGAAGCTTCAGTTTTATTTTGTGTCGTATCTAGTCATGCCTAGTGATTCTTTAAGTGTCCATGTTTATGTGTCTACGCTGGTGGGTAATTTTATTGTGGTGGATCGCGTCCATTGTTCATGTATAGTGGTTATTGGAGCTATTGAGACTCGTGTAGATTTGCTTCTTCTAGACATGGATGATTTCGGTGTTATATTGGTGATGGACGGGTTATCACCTTACCACGCTATCTTGGACTATCATGCTAAGACTGTGACCATATCTTTATCGGGTTTGCCCCGTTTAGAGTGGAGAGGGACTCCTGGTCATTCTACCCGTAGTATTATTTATTATGTGAAGGCTCGGCGTATGGTCGAGAAGGGGTGTTTGGCCTATTTGGCATATGTTAGTGATTATAGTGCTGAGGTTCTCTCTATTGATTTTGTGCCCGTTGTTCTTAAGTTTCCTGAGGTGTTCCCTTCAAACCTGCCGGGTATGCCACCCGACAGGGATATTGACTTTTGCATTGATTTGGCTCCGGGCACTCAGCCCATTTCTATCCCGCCGTATTGTATGGCCCCGCCTGAGTTGAAAGAGTTAAAGGAGTAGTTGCAGGAATTGCTTGAGAAGGGTTTCATTAGACCCAGTGTTTCACCTTGGGGTGCACCAGTGTTATTTTTAAAAAGAAGGATGGGTCGATGCGAGTGTGTATTGATTACCGGCAGTTGAACAAGGTTACAATCAAGAATAAGTATCCATTGCTGAGGATTGATGATTTGTTTGATCAGATTCAGGGTGCCAAGGTATTTTTGAAGATTGACTTGAGATCTGGCTACCATCAGTTGAGTATTAGGGCATCCGATGTCCCTAAGAATGCTCTTCGCACTCGGTACGAGCATTATGAGTTCTTGGTGATGTCATTCGGGTTGACAAATGCCCCAACAACTCTTATGGATTTGATGAATCGAGTGTTCAGGTCTTATTTGGATTCGTTCGTGATAGTCTTCATGATGATATTTTGATATATTCCCGCAGCCGGGAGGAGCACGAGCATCATCTTAGAGTGGTTTTTTAGACTTTGAGGGATAGTCACTTGTACGCCAAGTTTTTGAAGTGTGAGTTTCGGTTGAGTTTAGTTCCATTCCTGAATCATATTTTGTTAGCAGAAGGTATTCAGGTTGATCCGAAGAAGATTGATGCAGTCAAGAACTGCTTAGACCGGCATCAACTATAGAGATTCAGAATTTCTTGGGAATTACAGGCTACTATCATCCGTTCGTGGAGGGGTTTTCATCAATCGCATCCCTGATGACCAGGTTGACCCAGAAGGTTGCCCATTTTAGGTGGTCGGACGAGTGTGAGGCGAGCTTTTAGAAGCTCAAGATAGCTTTGACTATGGCACCAGTGTTGGTTTTGCCCATAGGTTCTGGGCCTTATACAGTTTATTGTGATGCATCTCGTATTGGACTTGGTGCAGTGTTGATGCAGGATGGCAAGGTCATTGACTATGCTTCGCGGTAGTTGAAGATTCATGAGAAGAACTATCCAGCTCATGATTAGGAGTTGGTAGCCATAGTTCACGTATTGAAGATTTGGAGACATTATCTGTATGGTGGCATGTAAGGTGTTCATGGATCACAAGAGTCTTCAGTATTTGTTCAAGAA
The DNA here is from genome assembly GCA_026770625.1 of Nicotiana glauca. Lineage (NCBI taxonomy): Eukaryota > Viridiplantae > Streptophyta > Magnoliopsida > Solanales > Solanaceae > Nicotiana > Nicotiana glauca. The sequence continues at coordinate 40,991 of MU752587.1, read as the reverse complement.
AAAGGAGTTGAATTTGAGACAGAGGAGGTGGTTGGAGTTGTTGAAAGATTATGATATCACCATTTTATATCATCCGGGAAAGGCCAATGTGGTGGACGATGCTTTGAGTAGGAAGTCGGCAAGTATGGGCAGTCTTGCTTACATTCCGGTCGGTGAGAGACCGCTTGCTTTGGATGTTCAGGCTTTAGCCAATCAGTTCGTGAGAGTGGATGTTTCTGAGCCTAGTCGTGAGTTAGCTTGCATGGTTGTTTGTTCTTCATTATTGGAGTGTATCCGTGATCGGCAGTATGATGATCCCCATTTGTGTGTCCTTAGAGATACGGTGCAACGCGGAGGTGCCACGCAGGTTACCTAAGATGATAATGGGGTTTTGAGATTGCAGGGTCGAGTTCGTGTGCCTAATGTGGATGGGCTCCGAGCGTTGATTTTAGAGGAGGCCCATAGCTCCCGATACTCTATTCATCCGAGCGACGCAAAGATGTATCAGGATTTGCGACAGCAGTTTAAGTATGAGCATCAGAGGCCTAGTGGTTTATTTCAAAGGATTGAGCTTCCCGAGTGGAAGTGGGAGCGGATCACTATGGACTTCGTCACTGGACTCCCGCAGACTCGGAAGAAGTTCCACGCAGTATGGGTCATTGTTGATAGGCTGACCAAGTCAGCACATTTCATTCTTGTGGCAGTCTTTTATTCTTCCGAGAGGTTAACTGAGATCTATATTCGGGAGATTGTTCGCCTTCATGGTGTGCCCGTGTCTATCATTTCGAACCAAGGTACGCAGTTTACCTCGCGCTTCCAGAGAGCAGTTTAGCGAGAGTTGGGCACGCGGGTTGAGTTGAGCACAACATTTCATCCCCAGACGGATAGACAGTCCGAGCGGACTATTCAGATTTTGGAGGATATGCTCCGAGCTTATGTCATTGACTTTGGAGGCTCGTGGGATCAGTTTTTGCCTTTAGAGGAGTTTGCCTACAACAACAGCTACCAGTCGAGTATCTAGATAGTATCTAGATGTTGGATGGTTTGAGCCAGGAGAGTCTCGGTTGTTGGTTACGGATCTGGTTCATGAGGCCTTGGACAAGTTTAGGATTATTTAGGATAAGCTTCGTACAACTCAGTCTAGGCAAAAAAGTTATGTAGACCGCAAGGTTCGAGATGTGGATTTTATGGTCGGTGAGCAAGTATTGCTCCGAGTGTCGCCTATGAAGGGCGTGATGAGATTTGGGAAGAAGGGCAAGCTTAGCTCTAGGTTCATTGGTCCATTTGAGATTCTTGATCGAGTGGGAGAGGTGGCTTATAGAATTGCATTGCCACCGAGCTTGTCAGCCGTGCATCCACTGTTTCATGTGTCCACGCTTCAGAAATATTACGGCGATCCATCCCACGTGTTAGATTTCAGCACTGTCCAGTTGGACAAGGACTTATCTTATAAGGAGGAGTCGGTAGCTATTCTAGACCGGTAGGTTCGTCAGTTGAGGTCGAAGAGTTTTTCTTCTGTTCGTATTCAGTGGAGGGGTCAGCCTTCTGAGTCATCGACCTGGGAGTCCGAGTCCAATATGCGGAGCCATTATCCTCATCTTTTTCCCAACTCAGGTACTTCCTTCTTATGTCCGTTCGAGGACGAACAATTATCTTAGAGGTGGAGGATGTGATGACCCAAAAGGTCATCACTTGTTTTTAAATTTAATTATGTGTTTCCGAGGCCTTGAAAACCTCTTTTAAACTTGCCTCGATTTACATGCGCAGTCCGGGCACGTAGTTGAAAGCTTAAATATGAAAATCTATGAAAAATGGTAAAATTTGGCTATAAAATAAGTTAATTTGACTTCGGCCAACGTTTTGGGTAAACGGACCCGGACACGTGATTTGACAGTCCTGGAGGGTCCATAGAAAAATATGGGACCTGGGCATATACCCTGAATCGAATTCCGAGATCCCAAGCCCAAGAAACGAATTTTTTGAAAGAACTTATTTTCAAAAATTATTTAAGGAAATTAGAAATAAAATTTGATTAGAACATGCTAGTATCGGGCCCGTATTTTGGTTCTGGCGCACGGTACAGGTCTTATATATGATTTAAGATATTTTTGTGAAATTTGATGAAAAATGGACATCGTTTGACGTGATTCGAACCTAAATTGCTAAAGTTGATGCTTTATGAATTTCAAGAAAAATCCTTTGATTTTGAGGTTTAATTCGTTGTTGTTGAGGTTATTTTGGGGATTTGGTCACACGGATAAGTTCGTATGATGTTGTTGAGTTAGTACCTATGTATGGTTAGGAGCCCCCAGGGCTCGGGTGTGTTTCAGATGTGTTTTGGGAAGTTTTGAACTTAAGAAAAATTACAGAAAACAGTAGATCTGGTATTCTGGTACTCCCTTCTTTGTGTTCGCGGGAGAACCCACGCGAACGCGATGCATTAATTTTGTCGAAGGAAATTCCTTCTACGCGAACGCGTAGCCCAGGTCGTGAACGCGAGGCAGTGGGTGGTCATCCCTTCGAGAACGCGAGCCTGGCCACGCGAACGTAAAGGCCAAAGTGGGCGTGGGCAGGGGTGGGACATTTACCTTACACGAACGCGAACGCGAGGCTCGAGCAGTTCCTACTTTGCGAATGCGAGCCGTTGTCCGTGAACGCGAGCCATTGTTCGCGAATGCGAAGGCTTATGCATCCTGACCCATCGCTAACGCGAAGAGTCTGTCGCGAACGCGATGTACATTTTCGCCCAGTTATTTTAAAGACCCAAAAACAGAACTCTTACGGGGTTTTCTAAAAATTTCACAAACCTCTTCTTGTCCAAATCTCTTTAGCGATTTTAAAGCAATTATTCACCATAATCTCTTGGGTAAGTAATCTCTAACTTGTTTTCTTCCATTTTTATTAACACCCATTAGATTTCTAGGCTTAGATCATGTGAATAAGGGTAAAAAATTAGGGATTTGGGTAGAGTTAGGGCTTTTTGATTAATTGTGATTCAGATCTCTTTTTGGGGTCGAATTCGGGAAATAATTATATATTTGGGCTCGTGGGTGAATGGGTGATTTAATTTTGGTCCGAACCTCGTATTTTGACCAAGCGAGCCCGGGGTTAATTTTTTGGATTTTTGGGAAGAATGATTAAAAAGTTATAAATTAGCATTGGAATTGGATTGTTTAGCATTTATCGATGTTATTAAATCGATTATGCATAGATACTATTATGTTGGAGCCTAATTCGAAAGGAAAGGCGTCTTTTGAGGATTGAGTTGGTTGTGGAAGTTCGAGGTAAGTGTTTGATCTAACCTTAGCTTGAGGGATTAGGAGTTGTGTCCTAATTGCTATTTGTTTCTTATTGAGTACGACGTATAGGCATGGTGACGAGTATCTATACGTTGGTGTCAAGCATGACCATGAGTTTTACATTGTGATTTTCATGATTTCGTTGTGTTATTCATGCCTTGGTGAAGATTTCTATTTGTTGTGTAAAATTGTGGAAGGAATTGTGACTTATGAACATTGATGAGCGTTGGCTCCAGTTGTATAGGGAATTGTGAAAGTATAAGTGAGAATTGCAAAGAGATCATTATGTTGCCCCCTTTGCCGGGTTATTTGTTGAGTTATGATTCCCTTGCATTGTGTTCTTGATTGATGTTATAGACGCTTAGGTTGATGATTCTTTGTGTTAATTATTGTAACAAGTTGGGATATAGCTGAGGTAGTTAGGTGTTGTAACGGGTTGAGTTATAGTTGAGGTAGTTAGGTGTTGTAACGAGTTTGGTTATAGCTGAGGTAGTAGGTATTGCAGCTTTCGTACTTCCTTGCGGCAGGACTGCTCACTCCCGTTTTAAACTTCCTATTGATGCCACTGAAAATTTTAACTGCAATATAAATAAACAAAGTTCACTCGCATATTTAATCCGATATGCAAAACTAATAGTATGGGATGAGGTGCCAATGGCAAAGAAAAAATTTGTCGAGACATTTGATTTACTCTTGAGAGATATTATGGACAAAGATACTCTCTTTGGTGGTAAAGTTGTCATTTTTGAAGGTGATTTCAGACAGACTTTGCCAGTTGTACAAAGCGGGATGAAAGAAGATTTTATTTGTGAAAGCTTATTATATTCAGACATTTGAAATCACCTTAAAAAATTTTGATTATCAAAAAATATGCGTGCAAGAAAAGATCATGCCTTGTGAGTACTTACTAAGGAATGGAGATGGAATAGAAAAGGTTAATGAACATGGAAAAATTGAAGTTCCAAAATCTTTCCTCATTCCATTTACCAATGAGAAAGAATCATTACATGTTCTGTTCAGAACTATTTATCCCAATTTAGATGCACTCATTTATGATACCTCCTCAGTTACATCTCGCGCTATCTTAACAACCAAAAATGATCTTGTGAATGAAATTAATCAGATGTTCATAGATCAGTTTCCTAAAATTGTTATGACATTCATAGAAATTGACGAAACTGTAGAGCCAAAAGATCAAAGCCAATTTGAAGGTTTTCTGCATACTTTGAATCCTGCTGGTCTACCTCCATACAAGTTAGTTCTAAAGTGAAATTGTCCAATTATGCTACTGCTCAATTTAAATCCTTCCGAGGGTTTATGTAACGGTACCCACTTAATTTGTACTGATTTCAAACCTCATGTTATTAGTGCTAAAATTGCAAATGGTGACTTTAAAGGCAAAAATATTTTCATTCCTCGAATACCATTATTATCTTCACAAGATGAAAAATTACCTATTCCATTTAAGAGAACACAATTTCCAATTCGATTATATTTTTCAATGATAATAAACAAAGCTCAGGGTCAAACACTAGATTAAATAGGAATTTATTTATGTGAACCTGTCTTTTCACACAACCAACTTTACGTGGCTTTATCAAGAGCAACAAACTCAAACAATGTAAGGATATTAATCCGACCAGCAACAGTATATAATCATTACAATGTAGCATATAGTGAACTTATCAAAAAGGCATTCTCCTAAGTCTTTTGATTGGCTCGAAAAAAGATATTATTACGTAAGTTATTACTTGTATTTTGTTTTTGTTATTTTATCGTATACTTATTATTAATCATTTTTCAGATTGCAGAAAATAATGGCAGAGAGACATGGTATATGTGCAATCACTCCTGATACCCCAAACTGGACGTGAAAGGTGCAAGTTGTAGATATATGTCTACGAGGAGAGGGTTCAGACAAAAAGATAAAGTATTTGAACATGATCTTCCAAGATGAACAGGTATGCAAGTTTTCCAAATTTAATTTGCTTTTCTCTCTCTGTTGTGTGAGTTATTTCTGCATATCTTATTCATTTATTGCAGTTTCTTTGCTGGCTACTGTTATCTGGGTATGTGTAGTTTATACCCTTTTTTGGGGTATCATTAGTTTTTTTTTCTTTTGTGCAGATTCTTGTTTACTTATACATGCACGACAAAGATTTGTTTAATTTTTCCATTGCATCTTTGAAAAATAAACGTGTACATGGGACTTTTCAATGTTAGCTACAAATCTACCTATCTTTTCCTTTTTTCATAATGAAACTTAATTCTTTTTGCCCTCTTCAATAATTAGACGCTTCTTTGACAAAATATTTCATGATATGCCTGAACCAAAAAAGAATTTTTACCTAGCTACTCATGAATATGTAATATTTTGTTGAGAATAAAGAGATTGTAAAAGTCCCCCATTTTAAGATATATTCCGTCTTAGATAAATTTTCAGCTTACATTTTTCTTATCCAAAAGGAAACAAGATAAGGGGAAGCATACACTCAGCCTTACTTTATTTGTTAAAAATATCTTTAAACTAATTGCTTACATTCTCTACATATGAATCTTCCACAATTCCTTTGTTGGTTGCTTACAGGAAGACCAAATCAACGCAATCATTTATGGTGATGACATCCCCAATTATAAAAATATATTCAGACTATTTCATACCTACTTGATAACGGGTGCACGCATACAGCTACCAAATTTGAGATAAAAAAAACCATTGCATACGTTTGAGTGGGTTATCGATAAAAAGAGATCCAATTAACAAAGACAATCCAGATGAAGAACAGTTGCTGCCACCCACTAAACTTACTGTGACATCCTTTAGAGACATTAAGGATCAAGCCTCTCGATCTATCAAGAATCCAACTAAGAACGTAGAACACAGTATGAATATTTTATTCTTTAATCAATGAACAAGTAATTTAATAGAACTTGTGAATTTACTATTTTATACAATTACTTATTAAATTTAAATCCTTCTGTCAATATATGTGCTTGCAATTGTTGTCAACCACTTTCCGCCAAGATATGTTGCAGGTCTGCAGAAAAGATTGTAGGAACTCATCATCATTAATTCTCAGTAGGTCTATTAGTCAAGTCATAAGCTTTTCAGACATTTGTTTATACTTATTATATAATTACATAAAAAGTACTATAAATAGTTGTCCCTTCCATTTAAACAGGAAGCAAACTTTCACATTCACAATATGGGAAGAAGGTATTATTGAAGATGAGGAAAAGAAACTCCTTGGGCAAGTCCAAGAGTATCCCATCAATTTTGGAAGACGTATTGGGGTGCCGAAATACAATGGTAACCTAAAATCAACAATATTTCATCTTATACAAAGAACCAATGTGATTTTGTAATTTCTTAATGTAATTTATGCAGGCACATCATTGACAACAAGGTTTAATACAACCTTACAGATTAATCCACCTTATCAACAATGTCTGCAACTACGTAAATGGTATCACATTAAGGCTCTGTATATTGTTCGTGTTTCTTTCTTATTATTAACATTCTAAGGTGTTTTCATTTTTACTTTTGGGACAGGATCGTAGAAAATAAAGAAATTCTTGCTTCTTTCGTTTTGAGGAGCACATCAACATCCAGATCTCTTATTTCTGTTCCAGTGGACGAAGAAATAGTGCTAATTGCAAATGTTCAATCACAGCAGGATGTCAGTATAATTTCTATTCACATATTTTATACAATGATATAAGTATTTGGTCCTTACAAAGATTACTCTCACTTTGGTAACATAGGGACACACCTTTTTCATTGAGGCAAAAATATCACTTCCAAGTGACCTCAAGTGTTTTTACGTTTTAATATGTCCAAACTGTGGACAAAAAGTGACAAGTCCATTCAGAAGAAAAATTTATTGTATGAACTGCAATCAACAGAATATGTTGACTCCTAGGTACTTTCTTATCTAATTTTATAGATACATCCAAAGCATAATCAGACTTTGGTCTAAACTCTTATTGACTTTCACACATATACTACAGGTGTCGATTTGATGTGAATCTTCAAGATACCTCTGATTTCAATATTTGGAATGGTTATGAGTAAAGAAGGAGATAAAATATTGTCTCTTACGGCAGAAGAGGTTTACGAGCGAGCTTCAGTTAATATACGTATTCTAAGTAAACAATTAACACATGATCACTTCGCTATTGAACTTGAAAAATAACTTAATTTATTTCCTTTTTCCATAATGATTCCTTGCAAATGAAAAATGTGCTAAGCAAGCTTAGTAAAAAACTGTTCGAAATTCAAGTGAAAAAAGCATTTGCACGCAATTCAAGAGCAACATCTGGAAAATTGTATATTGTATCATGAGTTGAAAAAGAAAATATTATTCATTCTCTCCCTACACCAACCATGACGGATATAGGTGAAGGTAACAAGAGAAAGAAAGAAGATTTGCCTTCCTCTGATGGAGAAATAGAGCTACCAACTGAACGAGGTAAATTGTTCAAGCTAAAATAAAAACTGGAGCCAACGACTCCAGTGAAAATGAAATGAAGGTCACTCAAAAATTTCTCTTTCTCATTCATTGATTGAATTATATACTACACCGATCCTTTAATAATAACCATTTTTATTTTCATCTTCCAACATATTTTTCTATTATTCTTTGTTTTTTTTTTCCGAAAAAAAAATTGCAGGTTAATCAGCTCCTTTTTGCGATCAGTTTTGGCTTTCCTGGAATAAAGGTAACTAAATAAAAATCATCTCAGAGATAGTTTGTATACTCTGATGTCATGTCAACTCCTAAGCGTTTATCCACAAAATAGAAATAACCTACCAGTATTGTAAAAGGTGTTCACTTCAGTGCTTAAAGCGCGAAGCGAAGCAAGAAGCGTAGCACATTACTTGAAGCGTGCGCTTCTACCAAAAAGCGAGAAGCACGACTGTAGCGAGAAGCGACAGTAGCGAGTGTTTCACTATTTTAAGTGACAGCCAACACTAAAAAAATTTGTCTTTTTTCAAACATCATTGAGGAGTAGAGCAAAGTTCAAGCTCATCGAATTATTTCTTCTTCTTCTTCTTCTTCTCCTTCAGTCCTAAAATAGCGACGAAATGCTGCCAATTTTTTTTCCTTCAGTTCTTCTTCTTCTTCTTCTTCTTCTTTTTATTTTTGTTTCGGTCCTTAAAATCGCAGCGCAATGCTGCCCAATTTTTTTCTTACTTACTGCCATTTTTTTGCATTTTAGTCCTCCACTTCTTCTTAGTTCTTACTGCCATTTTGATACTAACTGTCATTTTTTCTCGCTTTAAGAAAAAAGAAGCTTCTCGCTTTTTCTCGCTTGATGCTCTTCACAACACTGACCTACCTACTAAAATATAGAAATTTTGCAACATATGTATATATGGTAGTTCTGTAAAAATTCTAATTGGCTCCATTACATGTAAACTTATTTTAAAAATTCCTATTTATCAACAGTTGTTTTGCAGAAAAATAAATTTTGCACTGCAACTTACTTTTCACTTTTTGTCCTGTACACAAATATTCCAGTAACCACTATGTTCCACTAACCATAGGCATGAACAAAGGTAATCAAAATTACCTCTTGACCTTATTCTTCATTTGCATCTCTTTAATAATAACTGTTGTGCTGCAAGTTTGAGCAATATTTTTTGAGAGGATAATGTTATCCAATTTATGTTCTTGAAATGGATCATTTTGCAACAGCAGATAGGGATCCTAAAGCAGCAAAATTTATAAAGGACAAGAATTGGTTTATTATATGTAATTGCTTAATTGTTATTAAAGTGGAAATATGAATAGCATTTTCAGTTCTGGTTTGAACTGTATTTTCTATCTTATTCTTTTGAGTTGCTCCATTTGATGTTTGAGAACCTAGTGTTTCTTGCAACATATTGATTGAAATAGAGTTTATAATGATATTTTCCTGTCTCGATTTTGTTATCGACTTCTTTAAATAACCTGCTTCCATATTTTCAGGAGTTATGAATTTTGACATTTTGATGTTATAATTTTTTATGTCACAGATAAATGAACTGGAAGATTTTGCTCGATGTGTGGCAAATATACCTTTAGATGATGATCAGTCTATGTCCTATTTGCTCTCTTGCCTTGAAGATCTGAAAGTTGTGACGGAACGCAGAAAGTTGGAAGCACTTACAGTGGAAACGTTGGGAAACCGGAAAGAAAAGCTGATAAGGTAATTTAAACTCTTGCTTGTGATTTAACCTGCTGGTGCTCTCCAAGAAAAAGATAAATTGTAAGAAGTGTGACATCATGCAGCGACTATGGAGGAAATAAAAGGAAGGAATAATACTTTTTTTGCTTGTTTCACATTTTGGTGGTAATGGGGACTTCAGAAATTATTGGTATGTCGATTTTGAACTGATTGCGAGTTTATCTACATGTAATCATTGATTGCACTTTTAGGTAGTATGGAGTGTGACAAATCCTATATGATTTATTTGACAACATGCTTTTGCATAGACTCTCAAGAATCTGTGAGTTGATTAATCATGGATAAAGATTTTAGGAGATATGACTTGCAGTAGTAGATGAGAAAAAATTGTTGACTATTGTTTGGCTCATACATGGCATAAATCTGCATTAACCTAAGAACAATACAATACTTTTATGATAGAGAATCAGATAGACAGGATCCATTCTTCATCGTCTCAGGCGTTGGTCCTTCACTGTTTATTTGTTGCCATTATCTACATGCAAGAAAATAAATTCTTTGATTCAACATACACAAAAAGAATGAAACTAGACAAATAAAAGGGTAAAGGTAAGGTGATTTACCATTCTTATTTGTAATACGCATTTCTGTTTTTTACAAGTTGGAAGAATGCGTGGTAGACAAGGAAAAATTAACTCGTAAATCCAACGTTTTCCTCCTCATATGTTTGTTACTAGTTTAGTTTTTGTCTTTTTGGTTATAAGTTTATCAATTGGTAGATTTTCATTTCATCTTTCTTGCCTCTTTCGGTGTATTATTTTTGTTTATGAAGTAAAATAGTACATTCTCAAAGTTTCTCATATTTTACGGAGGAAATTCCTACTCTACATGATGTCCCTCTTTGGCTAAAAGATGATGAGAATATAAAACAACTGAATTCTAATTTTTAGTAAAAATATCTAGGAACCAAACTAATTAAAAGCAGAATAAAGAAGATTGCCATAGCAAAAGACAATTGGTCAACCCGATGGTAGGTGAGCATCCATTTGAGTTATCCAGGGAATTAGCTCTTCTTTCCAAGTCTCCTAAATATATTTAATTTTTTTTATGCTTGTTGGGAAGTGTTTGCCTCAAGAGACTCTTCTTAGGAGTAGCCTGGTTTATACAAAGTAAATGAAGGTCACCAATGAGTCAGTGAGGTGAAATTGGCTGCTTTACAAATGTTGTAGAAAGAGGCACTACATAACTATTTAATTTTCACGTTAGTAGTTGGAGTTTGTATGGATTTTATTATTCGTAAACATTCTACCTGTTAATAAGCTCGGGTAAAGCACAAATAAGTTTTGGTGGAAAAAATATAATAGATATGAAACTGATTACTTTGGCATGTCATTTGAGATTAATTCATTTTCTCCATAGCCTATGCGTTTCTACAATCTTTGTCGTCTCATATATTATGTTTAAGAACCTCACAAAAGGTCTCGATTAACAAGAACAAGTCGAGCATATGCCCGTGCACTTAGAAAACATAGGTGACATCTTATTTTCTCAATACTTTGACTATTAGATATTCCCATGTTGTAAATTTGGCAACACCTCCTGATGTTGTATATAATCTGTAATTGTTCTCCCCTTACTCTTTTAAAAGGGGTTATAAGGATTTCTAACTTATACTTGATAGCATTCTTATTACATACAAAAATAGTGCATTACTTTCATATTCATTGTTGAATAATTTTTTTCAGATATTTTGTTTAAACTTTGCAATGGAGACAATGAAATATTAGTCTTCTTTTAGGTATTAAATTTTGGATATAACTTTAAAATCAGATGACATTTCCCCATTTTTTATTTCCAGGTTAGCCTGCATGGCTGCATGGAAAACATGATCTTTCATGGAAGAATGACCATGGTGAAGAATTACTTTATATGAGCAGTAAGGTCCATTTTTTACTCATGTTCCCACTGATCTTACATTATGTCGCGACCCCAGTTCACCCTCCGTGAACATATCGTAAAGGAACCTAGTCCCTATAACTAGGTAAGCCTAACAATGCGGAAAAACAACATAGCTTATGGAGTAATTAATTAAAGCTGAACAACTAAAAGAAAATTATATAGAAATGCTGCAAGGCATATACAACTCAATAATGCGGAAGTCTACAATATCACCCCAAAAACCGAAAACTCAAGGGGACACAGGCTAACGGAAAGTAAATACATAGCTCTAACTCCAGATGTCTAAAACAAACAGTACGAAAAAAAGGAAAAAGCTAAGTGCTAAAGCTAGAATAAGAAAGAGACTCCAGGTCTGCAGACGCGGCAGATGTACCTCGAAATCTCTGCTAGATCTCTCCTCCCCCCCCTCGAGGATGATACGCCTGGGCGGAGCTACCTGGATCTGTACATGAAAAACATGCGCAGAAAGGGCATGAGTACACCACAACGGTACTCAGTAAGTGCCAAGCCTAACCTCGATGGGATAATGACGAGGAAGGTCAGGGCCCTACTGAGATAAAACAATATAAATGATAGGTTAAGAAAAAAACAGTATAGATAAAGTCTACAACGAGGATCTAAACAGAATAAATAAGGATACAGTAATAGAAAGTAGAAACAAGACAATACAAGGAAATTCTACTCACAACAGGAAAGATAACCAGGGATCTCTTGGTATCCTCATCGTATAAATAAGGGATCTCTTAGTATTCCGAGGATCCCTTGGTATCCTCAATAGCAATTTGGGGATCTCTTGGTATCCCGAAGATCTCTTGGTATCCTCAATAGTTATATATATACATGAGCCAGGGATCTCTCGGTATCCCGCACTCTCAGTCCAGAGCATATCATGTACAGGGGATCTCCCGGGATGTCATCCCGTAGTCCCAAATTTAAAACATACAATATCAGCTCAAACAAAAAAGGAAAATACTAAAATCGGAACAAATAATAGTAAACTCTAGCCTAACATGCTTCACGGAGTACAACCAAGACAGTTTAAGCAAATAGGCAAGTAAGTCGACTAAACATGCTTCTCTAAGCTAACACAGGAAAAGCCTACAATTAGGATAAACAGATAAGCAATAAAACTCAATTGAAATACTTCAAGTAAAAATGGATTCTTCAATAATTAGCTCAAGTACGCGCTCGTCACCTCACATACGAGGCATTCAAATATCAAATATCATGTCCTAAGGGGAAAGGTCCTCCTCACAAGGTTAGACAAGCCACTTACCTCGAACCGGCTCAAAAAATCAACTAGAAACCACGCCTTTGCCACGAGTATCCGATTCCAAATTGCCCAAATCTATTCAATTCAATTACATATCATAAATAACATCTCAAACAATTGATTTCACAATTTAATTCAAAGCTAAGACGTGAAACTAGGTAAAATAACCAAAATGCCCCTCAGGCCAACATCTCGGAACCGGATAATTTTTTACATTTTCAGAACCCTCGTACTCTCACGAGTCTAACCATATAAAAATCTCTCAAATCGGAGGTCAAACACCCAGTCAAATCTAAATAATTAGTCTATGAAGTTTCTTCCAAATTTTCCCCAATTTTTAATCCCCAATTCGAATTTAGATAAAGAAATTAGCTATGTATTGATGGTATATAACTAGAAAGGGTTAAATAATCGTTAACCAAAGATCTTCTCATCAAAACCTTCTAAAAATCGCCCTCCCCCGAGCTCAAATTCGATTTCTCTAACTTTTGAAACTAACTTGAATTTCTTATTTCTGACTAGAGGTTTCCGCTTCTGAGGTTAAGGGACCGCATCTGCGGTCCCGCTTTTGCGGAACCTATGCCTCTTCTGCAGTTTCAAAATAACCAGCCCAGGGACCGCATCTGCGATAATAATCTCGCAGTTGCGAAACTGCATCTGCGGAAATTCTTCCACTTCTGCGAAAAACTGAGGGAACACTAATGTCCGCTTCTGCGATGCCCAGGCCGCTTCTGCGGTTCCCAAACCGCAGAAGCGTAAATACCAGAAGCAAAAATGCTTCAACTGCTGCAACACTTCTCCGATCTTCCCGACAACCATCTGAAATTATCCCGAGACCCCCGGAACCTCAACCAAAAGCACCAATAACACCTACTATCCTATTCAAACTTGTACCAATCCTTAAAAACATCTTAAACAACACCAGAACCCCGAATTGACCGAGGATTTGAGCCTAAGAGCTTCAAATTTCATCAAAACACGCTTTCGATCAAAACCTCGACCAAACCTCGTCCGAATGACCTGAAATTTTACACACACATCCCAAATGATAAGACAGAGCTACTGCAACTTCCTAAATTCCATTCCGACCCTCGGATCAAAATCTCACGATCGGACCGGAAACTTCAAAACTCAAACTTCGGCATTTCAAGCCTAATTCATCTACGGACCTCCAAAACACATTCTGAACACGCTCCCAACCCCGAAATCACCTAACGGAGCTAACGGAACTATCAGATTTCTATTTCGAGGCTGTCTTCACACCGTTCTAACTACGGACAACTTTCCAACACTTAAGCTCTCATTTAGGGACTAAGTATCCCAAAACTCTCTGAAACTCAAAACCGAACATCCCGGCAATTCAAATTAGCATAAATAGACTTGGGGAAAGCAGTTAATAGGGGATCGAGGAGTAAATTATTAAGACGATCGGCCGGGTCATCACATCCTCCTACACTTAAACATTTGTTCGTCCTCGAACAAGCATAAAGACATACCTGAAGTAGTGAAAATATGAGGGTACTGGCTGTGCATATCCCGCTCGATCTCCCAAGTCGCCTCCTCGGCCGGCTGACCTCGCCACTGAACCTTCACTGAAGCAATGTTCTTTGATCTCAACTTCCTGATCTGCCTGTCCAATATAGCCACTGGCTCCTCAATATAGGATAGGTCCTTGTCCAATTGGACTGAACTGAAATCCAACACGTGCGATGGGTCACCGTGATATCTCCGGAGCATCAAAACATGAAATATCAAATGACCCCGGCCAAACCGGGAAGCAAGGCAAGCTCACAAGAAACCTCCCCAGCTCGCCTCAAAATCTCAAAAGGGACAATAAACTTCGGACTCAACTTCCCTTTCTTCCCAAACCTTATGACGCCCTTCATAGGCGAAACCCGAAGTAGGACCCGCTCACCAACCATATACGAAACATCACAAACCTTCCTGTCTGTATAGCTCTTCTGCCTGGACTGGGCTGTATGGAGTCTATCCTGAATCACCTTAACCTTCTCCAATGCATCCTGAACCAACTTTGTGCCCAATAGCCTGGCCTCACCCGGCTCAAACTAGCCCACCGGAGATCTACACCTCCTACCATATAAAGCCTCATATGCCGCCATCTGAATGCTGGACTGATAATTGTTGTTGTAAGCAAACTCTGCCAATGGCAAGAATTGATCCCAAGACCCTCCAAACTCAATCACACACGCACGGAGCATATCCTCAAGAATCTGAATGGTGCGCACAGACTGTCCGTCCGTCTGGGGTGAAATGCTATGCTCAACTCCACCCCGAGTACCTAGCTCCTGCTGCACGGCTCACCAGAACCGCGATGTAAACTGAGTACCTCTGTCTGAAATAATAGAAACTGGAATACCATGCAGACGGATGATCTCCCGAATATAAATCTCCGCCAACCGCTCCGAAGAATAAGTGGTATACACAGGAATAAAGTGAGCGGACTTGGTCAGCCAATCCACAATAACCCAAATGGCATCCATCTTCTTCAAGGTCCGTGGGAGTCCAGATACAAAGTCCATGGTGATGCGCTCCTATTTCCACTCTGGAATCTCTATCAGCTGAAGCAACTTACCCGATCGCTGGTGCTCATACTTCACCTGCTAGCAGTTGAGGCATCTAGACACATAACCAACTATATCTTTCTTTATCCGACTCCACCAATAATGCTTCCTCAAGTCCTGATACATCTTCGCGGCAACCGGATGGATGAAATATTGCGAACTATAGGCCTCTGCTAAAATTAACTCTCGAAGATCATCAACATTGGGCACACAAATCCGGCCCTGCATCCTCAATACCCTTGTCATCTCCAATGGTCATATCTGTGGCATCACTCACGCTGAACCTTGTCCATAAGGACAAGCAAATGAGGGTCATCGTACTGCCACTGTCACGCCCCAAAACCGAGGGACATGACCGGCGCTCAACTAGAGGACCCCAGTCAAGCGGACCTGGAATTTGCTTTTCCTATCCCATGCGTTACCCCGTGATTCCAATATACATTATTCTTTTGAAATAGCAATTTAAGACTTACGCATAAAATTACAACTTGAGTTCATTTCTACTTTTTATCAATTCCAATATTTGATACCAAGTACTTATAAAAATACATACAACATTTACCAACGTGGACCACGATTCAAAACCGTACAGTTACTACCTAAAATATTTTTATACACCACCCACATTTGGTTTGTTGCCATTTACTTGCACCATTATATCGGAAGACTTAACCAACAACGTTCAAGGCACATTAATCACAAAAATTCACAAATAGTTCACATAAGTAAATACATACTTCCATATCGACATCCTCAAGCTTTTACAAACTTTGCACATAACAAGATAGGCACATCAAATCACTTCTCACAATCATATATAACTTGTGGTATGGAAATCAACTAAGGCAATCAATTCACATATTTTCATACAAGGTACACATACTGTATGCTCGTCACAACAAGAGGATTCTACAAGAGTTAAAGTTAGCCATACATACCTCAAATTCGCCCCTTAATGACACTCTAAGTATCCAATACAATTAAGCAACTTCAATCTACAATACAACATTCGATAGGGCCAATATTAGTAATAAATTCCATAACTTATGCCATTTAGGCATATTATCAAATACCTTGTA
>MU752587.1:2635-21264 GCA_026770625.1 Nicotiana glauca | reverse complement strand
CAACTATGGGGAAACTTCATATTTCTAGTTCAGCCTAATATGATATACACTTATGCAACCTTCATTATCAACTCATATAACATCTTTAGGGGAAAGTATTGAGAATAACCCCTTCAACTTCCTAAACTCTAAATCTCTACATGAATGCCCATGCTAAACCTTTGATGACCTTCCACAATTACTCTAAGGTGTGCTATCATAAACTGATAATAAAATTACCTATCGAATATGTGGGATCACACGGGGATACTTCCTCTTTGACATGTTTTAACCTCCAATACCCAATAGATCTAATACAGTAAAGAGCGATGGAGTCCAAGATTTGGCTGGAATTATTCAAGAATCCATTTAGGCACTGAGCAGAGTATTCCATGAGGTTACCTGCTTGGCAATAAGAATGATTAAGGAGGAATATTCAAGTACATGACCCAGTCACCTCCTGGAGTGTAGGGAAAATCCAGTTATCAAGAATGAGAATATCCTAGCACCTTGAATGCGATATGGATTTCAAAACACATGAAGTTCAATCACACTCTTAATNCACTTATGAAATTATCACACTTCCAACAGCTTACCCCTTCCTGATAATTGATACTATATGAGAGAAGTAAAGATACAATAACTTGTCTTCCAATCAATATGCTCATGATAAATGCAAAAAAATCTGGAGGCATCTAATCTCAACCTTTCACGGGTGAAACCACATAGCTAGGACATCTTAATATTAGGACGAAATCATGTATGGGTTAGAGGGGTTCAAATGATTAACATGATACTTCGAGGAGAAAGACAAATAACACCCATATCCAGTCCAAGAAGGTGGAATACCAAGGGTAGCAAAACTCCCCGCACATGACACGACATAGTCAATGATTCTAGAAGTCAAGGGTGTATAGACAACCAAACTCTATGAAACTGTGTAAATAATCATTTGTTATAAGCTGGACATACTTCTACTATATTAACTCCCCATTGCAATATATGACCATGCCACGAGCAACCACAATACTAGGACAAAGTGAGCTACTTACTGCGAGATGTCCCAAGTGGACATGAAAATTATGGCGACCCAAGATCTTCCTGTGATGGGGATGTGAGGATCTCAATTTTTCAGAAAGACTTTATACACACGGCGACCATTTCGATTGATATGCAGTCATACGATAGGCGTTGACATATGCCTGTATGTTACTAGACAGTGAGAAGGTTTCATGATGATACTCGCAAGAGAGTAGAGTGACTGTTCAAACCATATAGGCCATATACACCAGTAAGTAAAAGAGTGACTCGAGAAGGATTGCAACACTGGGATGTTTTACATGGAACTTGACACCACATAGGTAAACTTTACGACGATGTATGTATAAGCACAAGTGAGCAGATGTTGTCCATTTAAATAAAATGTTTCTGTAAGAAACTCATCGGGAATAGTCCCTTGTTGAGAATTTAGGAAAAGCAAGTGGGAAGTATCAATAGTGCTATAACTCAATTCAGGAACATAATTATAGAGCTCAATTCCATAGGAAGGTGTAAGTAAGATAACTGTGATCGAGAGACTTTGTGAATAATACGTCTAATTCAAAGAGCATGTGCATGAAATGTTTTGCAATTTAGATTCTTTTTAAGAACATATCTATGCAAGGACAAGGAAATCATAAGGGTTTAACAAAAGCTTTAAACAATCACCACATTACCAAATAAAAGGGATCACATAGCTTTTACATAATTTCCATACCTCTAGGCTGCATTTCATAGCCCTTCCATAGGGCTCACATATCATATTATGTACCTATGCGTTTCATAGCCCATCCATAGGTTTCACATTTTATATTATACCCCTATGCATTTCATAGCCCGTCCATAGGGTTCACATATTATTAAATCGACATATGGGGCCACAATCATTATAGCATACTTGGCACTAGGCCATATTTCATAACTCAATCTCTTATTTCCCATATTTCACATCATTTCCACATATTTCATATCAATATCAATTTCAACAACAAGCCATTCAATTCAAGATGCCAAGTACACATGAGAGGAACCATGAATCCTCGGCATATGCAATATCTCAGAGATCATGCACCTCAAGTTTATTGACAATGGAACTTTAAACACCAAGGGCTCTTCCAAATCAATAGAGGGAGTACACCAACCCGCAATAAAAACACACATCAAAGGCATAAGCAAATAATTACACCAATTATTTTTGAATCCTTCTTTTTAACCATGACATTATACAATTATAATTCAAGTTCTCGACACATTGGCCATACTCTACTTCCCAAATTCATTTGATCACTTCAAACATCTTTACACATAGAGGATTTCACATAGTTTGGCATAAGATATGCAACTCAATCTCAATTTAAGGTCTTAGCATTTCAATACATGATTCATGCTCCTTGCGCCCTTTTTAAGTTATCAAAACAATAGCACCTTGATCATATTGGAATGCATATTTCACAATTATAGGGTCACAACACCAACTCATGTAAAGTATCAATAACAACAAGAATCCAAAGTTCAATTTTACCACATTTACATAGTCACTTACTTCACTTACAAACAATCAAATACATTTGGTACACATTAAGAACAATTTGGAGGATCAACCATAACGAGTTTTATCACACAATTTGGCATCAAAATCTCACTTTAAACTTGACTTGAAGTCTAGGCATTTTAGCACATAATTCCCATTTTTTTTCACATATCCTCATTTACCAAGAATAACATATTAAACACATTGAGGTACATCCTTCACATATATTCTTGCAATACCCAAATCTTTTGAAATAATGAATACTACGTAAATCAAATTCCGGAATTATAACATACGCAGGGACACCATGGGAGCTCAATTTCTAAGAAGAGTGAGTTTTAGCCATACAGACTGATGATATACTACATGATCTAGTGGTGAATTGACATTAGTAGGAACAAAGGTACTCCCAAGTTCTACCAATCCCTCCATGGCTCAACACATTCTTCTAAGAAGTCCTTGGGTAATCAACTCAGACTCAATGGTGGGATCAATCCCTCCTTACATGCTTCAAATTCACGGAGTATGGTATCAAAATTACCAATATTGAGAATAAGACTTAGAGAGGAAATCAACTCCCTATCTTGAGCTATATTGCACGATCTGGAGTATCAAAGAAGGGTAAAATTCCTAAATATCCAAATAGCTTCCAACTTATAGATGTGGTCGATAACACACCGATAAGAAGGACTCTACTAGACACGACTCCGAGACATCCTAGGGTACTTTAAAACCTGAGGCTCTGATACCAAGTTTGGCATGCCCCAAAACCGTGGAACACGACCGGCGCTCAACCGGAGGACCCCAGTCAAGCGGACCTAGAATTTTCCTTTCCTATCCCACACGTTACCCCGTGATTCCAATATACATTATTCTTTTGAAATAGCAATTTAAGACTTAAGCATAAACTTACAACTTGAGTTCATTTCTACTTTTTATCAATTCAAACATTTGATACCAAGTACTTACAAAAATACATACAACATTTACCAACGTGGACCACGATTCCGAACCGTACAGTTACTACCCAAAATACTTTTATACACCACCCACATTTGGTTTGTTTCCATTTACTTGCACCATTATATCGGAAGACATAACCAACAACGTTCAAGGCACATTAATCACAAGAATTCACAAATAGTTCACATAAGTAAACACATACTTCCATGTCGACATCCTCAAGCTTTTACAAACTTTGCACATAAAAAGATAGGCACATCAAATCACTTCTTACAATCACATATAACTTGTGACATGGAAATCAACTAAGGCA
Source organism: Nicotiana glauca (assembly GCA_026770625.1). NCBI lineage: Eukaryota > Viridiplantae > Streptophyta > Magnoliopsida > Solanales > Solanaceae > Nicotiana > Nicotiana glauca. Next base: position 17,440 of record MU752587.1, on the reverse strand, counting down.
ATCAATTCACATATTATCATACAAGGTACACATACCGTATGCTCGTCACAACAAGGGGATTCTACAAGAGTTAAAGTTAGCCATACATACCTCAAATTCGCCCCTTAATGACACTCTAAGGATCCAATACAATTAAGCAACTTCAATCTACAATACAACATTCGATAGGGCCAATATTAGTAATTAATTCCATAACTANTTTGAAGAAATCCTATGAAATCCAACCAAAATCATGTTGTAACTAGTAATTGAGAAGTGAAATAACCATGAAAACACACTTAAAAAAACTCACCTTAGGTCTGCAATTTGATGCCTTGGTCGAGTTGAGGTGTAGAGAAAGCCCTAAGCTTGAGAGATATCTCAAATTCTCTTATTTTCGGTCTTTAGGGGTATTTAGAGGCCTTCTACTAGCGCGGTCGCGCAATCTGCGGGCGCTAATATGCGCGTCCAAAAGCAGAATACTTCGCAATATGCGCGTCCACTTGCGCGATTGCGCACCTGGGCGCGCTAGTGACACATTCCCAGTAAAATGGTCATAACTTTCTGTATACACCTCCAAATGACAGATGGTTTGTTGCATTGGAAACTAGACTCAAAGAGCTTTAATTTGATAGGCTGTTCATCACACAACTTTATATACAACTGGAGATATGATCGTCCAAAGTGAGGTCTTGTGCGTACTCATCTACAACTTTCGTGTAATATGAAATTTTCCAACTTGGCTTAGACTTAGGCCTCTCCTTAGACCCCAATTCACTTCCAATATGACCAATACGCTTATTAACATATCCAATTGATATCCATCATATCATAAATCCTTATTTGCACACGAAATAAAATAATTTAGCCTACCTTGGCACGATGAAATCTTAAATTACTCGAAAAATATTTCCGGGGCCTTACAGCCGCTCCCTGATACGATCAAATAAGGAAGACCGGGAAACCACACAAGCTAGAACCCGACTGGGCTCCAAAATATCCAATCTCACAAACTGGCTGGCTAAGGCCTGAACATCCATCGCCATAGGCCTCTCTGACGTTGGTAAATTAGCCAAACTCCCCAAACTTTCTGCCCTGTAACTCAAGGCATCTTCCACCACATTGGCCTTTCCCGGGTGATACAGAATAGTAATATCATAATCTTTCAGCAACTCTAACCACCTCCTCTGACGCATATTTAGATCTTTTTGCTTGAACAAGTGCTGCAAACTCCGATGCTCAGTATCGATCTCACAAGGAACACCGTACAAATAATGACGCCAGATCTTCAATGCATGAATAATAGCAGCTAGCTCAAGGTCGTGGATAGGGTAATTCTTCTCATGTAGGCAATCACCCTACCGTCCTGCATCAACACTGCTCTGAGGCCAACTCTCGAGGCATCACAATAGACAGTATAAGACCCCGAACCGGTAGGCAACATCAAAATTGGGGTTGTAGCCACAGCTGTCATGAGCTTCTGAAAGCTCGCTTCGCACTCTTTCGTCCACTGAAATGGGGCACCCTTCTGGGTCAATCTAGTTATAGGGGCCGCAATCGATGAAAATCCCTCCACAAAATAATGGTAGTAGCCCGCCAAGCCAAGGAAAGTGCGAATCTCTGTAGCTGAGGGGGGCCTAGGCCAACTCTACACGGCCTCTATCTTCCTCGAATCTACCCGAATGCCCTCACTCGATACCACATGGCCTAAGAATGCCACAGAACTCAACCAAAACTCATATTTCGAGAACTATTCATATAACTTCTTCTCTCTCAGGGTCTGAAGAACTGTCCTCAGGTGCTGCTCATTATCTTCCTGACTTCGGGAGTATACAAGAATATCATCTATGAAAACAATGATGAACGAGTCGAGATATGGCCTGAACATACTATGCATCAAATGCATGAAGGCTGCTAGGGCATTGGTCAGCCTAAATGACATAACAAGGAACTCGTAATGGCCATACCGAGTCCTGAAGGCAGTCTTCGGGATATCTGGCTCCCGAATCTTCAACTGATGGTAACCTGAGCACAAGTCAATCTTAGAAAACATCTGTGCCCCTGAAGCTAGTCAAACAAATCCTCAATACAAGGCAAAGGATAACGGTTCTTCACTATAACCTTATTCAACTTGTGATAATCAATACACATACGCATGGAACCATCCTTTTTCTTCACAAACAAGACAGGATCACCCCACGATGAAACTCTGGGGCGAATAAAACCCTTATCAAGCAATTCCCGCAACTGATCCTTCAACTCCTTCAACTCAGGAGGAGCCATACAGTACGAAGGGATGGAAATGGGCTGAGTGCCTGGCAACAGATCAATGCCAAAATCAATGTCTCTATCGGGCGGCATGCCTGGAAGATTAGCTAGAAACACATCGGTATAATCCCGTACCACTGGGACTGAATCAACAGAAGGGGTATCCGCACTGACATCTCTCACATAATCTAAATACGTTGTACACCCCTTCTCAACCATGCGCTGAGCTTTAAGGAAAGAGATAACTCTACTGGGAGTGTGATCTAAAGTACCACTCCACTCAACATGCAGAATACCTGGCATAGCCAGCGTCACAGTCTCAGCGTCACAATCAAGAATATCAAAATGGGGTGACAAGCAGTCCATGCCCAAGAAAATATCAAAGTCAACCATACTGAGTAATAATAAATCCGCTTTGGTCTCAAAACCACGAATTATAACCAAACATGGCTGATAAACGCGGTCCACGACAAGAGAATCCCCCACATTAATAGAAACATAAACAAGGGCACTCAAAGAAATCCGAGGTACACCCAAATGCGGAGCAAAGTAAGAAGACACATAAGAGTAAGTAGAGCCCGAATCGAATAAAACTGATTCCTCTCTGTGACAAACCAGTATAATACCTGTAATTACAGAGTCGGAGGCAACAACCTCGGTACGAGCAGGAATAGCATAATATCTTGCCTGGCCCCTCTCTCGAGGGCGGCCTCTATCTCCCCGACCTCCGCCCCTAGCCGGTTGGGCAGATGGGGTAGCAGCTGGAGCTGTGATCATGGCCTGAGAACTCTACTGAGCACACTGTGGCTGAGAAGTCTGTGAGGGTGCACTTCTCCCAAGTTTAGGGCAATCCCTCACTACATGGCGGGTATCTCCACACTTTAAACAAGCTCTGGGAGGGCGCGGTGGTTGTGGCTGGCTCGGGCCAGATCTGCTGGACTGACCACTAAAAGCACCCCGCGCAGGAGGCACGCTAGAAATTGGAGGTGCATAGTAAGGCTTCTGAGGTATAGGCGGAGCTGGAGCACTGCTAGCTGCTGGAAGAGCTGAATGAACGGGGCGACCCACATAAACCCTACCATGATGACCTGCTGCTGGGGTACAGGCACCAGAGTAGTGACCCGACTCTCGAGACCTCTTGGCCTCCCTCTCCACTCGCTCCTTGGCGAGCATACCCTCGATCCTCCTAGCAATTATCACTACCTGATGATAAGGGATGTCCATCTCCAACTCTCGAGCCATGCTAGATCTGATGGGTGGGGTAAGACCCTCAATGAACCTGTGAACTCTCTTACGGACTGTAGCAACCAAGGCCGGTGCATGCCTGGCCAACCTGTTATAGCAGATAGCATACTCCAAAATGATCATAGTACCCTGGCGTAAATGCTAAAACTCTGCGCGCCATGCATCCTTGAGACTCTGGGGACAAACTCTCTCATGAACATATCTGAAAACTGTGTCCAGGTCAGTGAGGCAGCCTTGGCTGGACTGTCTATCTCATATGTGCGCCACAAATCATAGGCGGCTCCCTGAAGCTGGAAGGCAGTGAAGGAAACCCCGCTGGACTCTACTATGCCCATAGTGCGAAGAATACAGTGACACTCCTCTAGAAATCCCAAAGCATCGTCTGATGCTGATCCACTGAATACAGGACGCTTGTACTTCTTGAACCTCTCAAGCCTCAACTGATCATCCTCAGAAGCCACTGCCCTATCCTCGGGCTAAATGGGCACTGCAGGTGGTGCTGTAATAATCTCGGGAACCTATTCAACATGCACTCGCTGCTCAAGAGTGCGAACGGTGGGAGTCTGTGCTCCTCCCCTGGCCTGAGATGTGGCTGCAGCAAGGGGAAGCAACCTTGTCTGAGCCAAGGTGGTGTACATACTCATGAACTGAGCCAAAGTCTACCGGAGAGCTGGAGTAGTAGTGGCAGTAGTAGGCATGCCAGGTGCCTGGGCTCCGGCTGGATCTGCTGGTGGTGCCTCGTCGGTAGCTCGCGCAGGTGCTCTGGCTGCACCACACGCGCGTCCTCGACCTCTACCCCGGCCTCGACCTCTGACGGCTACAGTAGGGGGCGCGGGTGCCTGATCATCTCGAGTAGCACGTGCCCTCACCGTCTATGAGAGAATAGAAGATAGAAGTTTAGAATTGGTGATGCCAAGATATCGCACGATAAGGAAATCAAATGAAGTGAAAAAACTTTTTTCCCTAACAGTTACATAGCCTCTCGTAGATAAGTACAGACGTCTCCAGACCGATCAGCGAGACTCTAATAAACCGGCATGTGTTCCGTGACTCCTATGAACCTAGAGCTCTGATACCAACTTGTCACGACCCTAGTTCGCCCTCCGTGAACATGTCGTGATGGTAGTCCCTATAACTAGGTAAACCTAACAATGCAGAAAAATAACATAGCTTGCGGAGTAATTAATTAAAGCTGAACAACTAAAAGAAAACTGTATATAAATGCCGCTAGACATATACAACTCAATAATACGAAAATCTACAATATCACCCCAAAACTCGAAAACTCACGGGAACACAGGCTAAAGGAAAGTAAATACATAGCTCTAACTCCAGAATGTCTAAAACGAAGAGTACGGAAAAAAGGAAAAAGCTAACTGCTAAAGCTAGAATAAGAAAGAGACTCCAGGTCTGCAGATGCGGCAGATGTACCTCGAAATCTCTGCTAGATCTCCCCACCTCGAGGATGATACGCCTGGTCAGAGCTACCTGGATCTGCACATGAAAAACACGCTCAAAAAGGGCATGAATACACCACAGTGGTACTCAGTAAGTGCCAAGCCTAACCTCGGTTGGGTAGTGACGAGGAAGGTCAGGGCCCTACTGAGATAAAACAATATAAATGATAGGTTAAGAAAAAAACAGTATAGATAAAGTCTACAACGAGGATCTAAACAGGATAAATAAGGAATACAGTAATAGAAAGCAGAAACAAGATAATATAAGGAAATGCTACTCACAGAAGGAATGATAATCGGGGATCTCTTGGTATCCCGAGGATCTCTTGGTATCCCCACCGTATAAATGAGGGATCTCTTGGTATTCCGAGAATCTCTTGGTATCCTCAATAGAAATTCGGGGATCTCTTGGTATCCCGAGGATCTCTTGGTATCCTCAATAGTTATATATATACATGTGCCAAGGATCTCTCGGTATCCTGCACTCTAAGTCCAGAGCATATCATGTACAGGGGATCTCCCGGGATGCCGTCCAGTAATCCCAAATTTAAAACATACAATATCAGCTCAAACAATCAAGGAAAATGCTAAACTCAGAACAAGTAATAGTAAACTCTAGCCTAACGTGCTTCACGGAGTACAACCAAGACAGTTTAAGAAAATAGGCAAGTAAGTCGACTAAACATGCTTCTCTAAGCTAACACAGGAAAACCCTACAATTAGGATAAATAGAAAAGAAATAAAACTCAATCGAAATACTTCAAGTAAAAATGGATTCTTCAAAAATTAGCTCAAATAAGAGCTCGTCATCTCACATACGAGGCATTCAAATATCAAATATCATGTCCTAAGGGGAAAGGTCCCCCACACAAAGTTAGACAATCCACTTACCTCGAACTAGCTAAAAAAATCAACTAGAAACCACGCCTTTGCCATGAGTATCCGATACCAAATGGCCCAAATCAATTCAATTCAATTACATATCGTAAATAACATCTCAAACAACTGATTTCACAATTTAATTCAAAGCTAAGGCATGAAATTAGGTAAAATGACCAAAATGCCCCTCAGGCCAACATTTCGGAACTAGATAATTTTTCAAATTTTCAGAACCTTCGTACTCTCACAAGTCTAACCATATAAAAATCTCTCAAATCGGAGGTCAAACACCCACTCAAATCTAAATAATTAGGTCTATGAAGTTTCTTCCAAAATTTTCGCATATTTTAATCCCCAATTCGAATTTAGATGAAGAAATTAGCTATAGATTGATGGAATATAACTACAAAGGGTTAAAAAATCATTACCCAAAGATCTTCTCGTCAAAACCCTCTCAAAATCGCCCTCCCCCGAGCTCAAATTCGATTTCACTAACTTTTGAAACTAACACTTGAATTTCTTATTTCCGACCAGAGGTTTTCGCTTCTGCGGTTAAGGAATCGCATCTACCGTCCCCTTTTTTAAAACCTATGCTGCTTCTGTGGTTTTCAATAACCAGCCCAGGGACCGCATCTGCGATAATAATCTCGCAGGTGCGAAACCGCATCTGCGGAAATTCTTCCGCTTCTGCAGAAAACTGAGGGAACACTAACGTCCGCTTCTGCGATGCCCAGGCCGCTTCTGTGGCTCCACTTCTGCGGTTCCCAAGCCACAGAAGCAAAAATGCCAGAAGTAGAAATGCTTCAACTGCTGCAACACTTTTCTGATCTTCCCAACAACCATCCGAAATCATCCCAAGGCCCTCGGGACCTTAACCAAAAGCACCAATAACACCTAATATCCTATTCAAACTTGTACCAATCCTTAAAAACACCTTAAACAACATCAGAAACCCGAATAAATCAAGGATTTGAGCCTAAGAACTTCAAATTTCATGAAAACACGCTTTCGATCAAAAACCTAACCAAACCTCGTCCGAATGACCTGAAATTTTGCACACACATCCCAAATGACATGACGGAGCTACTGCAACTTCCGGAATTCAATCTCACAATCAGACGGGAAACTTCAAAAACTCAAACTTCGGCATTTCAAGCTTAATTCAGCTACGGACCTCCAAAACACATTCCAAACACGCTCCCAACTCCGAAATCACCTAACAAATCTATCGAAACCATCGAATTCCCATTCTGAGGCCGTCTTCATACCGTTCCGACTACGGATAATTTTCAACACTTAAGCTCTCATTTAGGGACTAAGTGTCCCAAAACTCTCCGAAACTCAAAATCGAACATCTCGGCAATTCAAATTAGCATAAATAGACTTGGGGAAAGCTCTTAATAGGGGATCGGGGCATAAATTCTTAAGACGACCGGCCAGGTCGTCACACATTATGTTGAAATTTTTGCTACCATGGGATTCTATTTCTAGCATTGCCAGAATTTTCTCAAGAACCCCTTCTACACCTCACCAATATTTTTTGATGTTAATATTTTGTCTTTGACATTGCTTTTATTATAGATAATGTTTTATTTCTAATGCATGATTTTCCATGTCTTTTAGTGAATATGAAGATGAAGCATGGGCCAGTTGCAGCTCCTAAACTCAAAATTTTATCCAATCTCGCCAACATGAACATGAACATGAACAATTTGACTGTTTTGGACTTTCTAGCAAGCTTAAGAATGTACTTGTGCAACTTTGTTCCGCATATACATCTATATGTATGATGTACTTTATGTTAATATTAAACACATTATGTCAATATTTAGCTTTGTGGTACTACTATCTTGCGCACAACAAATTCGCACAAATGCCCGTGCTTTTGCATGGGCTCGGGCCATCTAATTTTTTATTTAAACTATATAATAAGTGAAAGCTGGGATGGACGACGAAAGGCATTTTCGTAATTAAATCCAAAGTCAGGGGTGATACTAATGACTTACAGGTGTCCTATTGGAAACATGGGTTTAATTTTTGTTCACCCTTTTGGCTTCTCTTCCATCCGATGAAAGCTACCATTTTCAGAGCCCATCCCTCTCTTCCTGGTAAGTGGTTATTTTTCTTCTTCCTCTTTCTCTTTTGCTTTTATTGTAATTTTTTGATTTTATTTTTCCAACTTTCTTGATATATTTGGGGTCGTTTGAAGATGGTCACTGTATTTTTATACATAGTAAAGTTCGAGCCCTAATTCCTTCTTATGATGTTATCTTTTGTTACAAAATGGTAGTTATTTCAGTTATTTCTATTAGTCACTTTAGTCCCTTAGTTTCAATTTTAACAGTTTAGTCCTAGGTCATTTAAATCCCGTTCCTTTTTAGTCCTAGCATAGAATAGTACAAAAGATGCTGTCTAGTACTGCCAGTTGGCAGATTTGTTAATCCCTAGGTAACTAAATTGTCAGCTGAACGTTATTTAATTCTCCTTGTAATCCAATCATTGGATATGAATGAAAAATTATCTCATTTCCTCTCCTACTCTCTTCCTTCTTTTCTTCCTATCTTCTTCTATTTTTCTTCTCCCTATTTCTCTTCTTTGTTCTTCTTAATCGATCTTGTGTGTTGCAGTAGTAACATTTGGCATCAGAGCATCCATCATCCGACCTCTATGGCTGATCAAAAACTTAAAGGGATAGAGGAAAGTATCAAAAAATTGGACGTGCAAGTCCAACAGCTCACTACAGGTATTCGATCTGTGTCGACAAGAGTGGATAAGATGGATGAGACTCAAGCTCAAAATGCAGAAACCCAAAGGAAGCTTGAGTTGATCCTGCAGCAGCTAATGAAGGATCAAACACCTGAGTCACCCTCACCTATGGTTGGATCTTCCTACGCTCAAAGGGTATCCATGCCAGTAGGAGTAGCCACCAGTGGAGGGAGTGTCCAACAACCCATTCCTACCACAGCTCCATACACTCCCCCTGCAGCAACCGATGCTAGAGGCATAGCCTTTCCACCAGCTCCTATGCAGAGGAACCCTCAACCTCCGATTCTACCAACTCCAGCTGGAACTGCAGAAGCAGGGAATCAACAGCTACAACTAGCCACAACTGAGATTCCTAAGGGTAAGCTCATGTTTCCTGAATTCGATGGAACCAACCCAGGGCTTGGATAAGGAAATGTGACAGGTATTTTGAAATTTATAAAGTACCCGAACCTCAAAAAATGACTTACATAGCTATGCATCTCAAGGACAAGGTAGACAACTGGTTTGATGCCTATATCATTGATAGAGGTGGATTAGTGGATTGGCCCATATTTTGCATTGATATCTGTAGAAGGTTTGGTCATATCAGACCTTTAGATATAATTGATGAATTTAGTAAGTTGAGACAAGAGGGTAGCATAGAGGCATATCAGGAAAAGTTTGAAGAACTGAGGATTCACATGATGATGATAAATCCTCATTTGAATGAGTTGCACTTTGTAGCCAGCTTTGTGAGTGGGTTGAGGCCAAAATTAAGCACCTAGTTAGAATCTATAACCCCTCAACACTGTCAGATACCTATGAGGTAGCTAAGCTGTAAGAGGATGCCTTAAAAGCCTTACAAAAACACTTATACAGACCCCCTCAGAACACTAGAAATTATAACCCTGCTGCCCCAAGAGTTACCTTTCATCAGAACTCCCTTCCTCTTACCTATAAAGAACCTCTCAGGCTTACTTACCCTAATAGAAACACACCTCCCACAACAACCCATCCAAACAACCAAGCAGGCCCTTCTGGTGCTGCTGGTACCAACCAAGTAAGGAATCTAACTTATGACCAAATGAGGGAAAGGAACATTTGTTTTAGGTGTCATGAGAGATATTACCCTGTCCATCAATGTAAACCTAAGGCCCTCAACATAATGACTGGCACTACTGGTGCAGAACAAGAGGAAGTCTACCATGATGCAAGAGAAGCTGCTGAAGTTACTAACACAGTGGAAGAAAATGTGGTTGTGGTAGAAGAAGAACATGCAGAATTATCAATAAATGTAGCCCTAGGAATGACTACCTCACCTTCTACTATTAAGATTCAAGGGAAAGTGAAGAAGCTATCTATATTGATCTTGGTGGATAGTGGATCTACTCATAGTTTTATTAGTCCAAGGGTGGCAAAAAGCATGCCAGGAATGGTATACCCATCTGCCCAACCCTTGAGAGTGGTGGTAGCCAATGGACAACAGATGTTCAGTGAGGAATGGTGTCCCAAGTTCAAGTGGACAATGCAGGGTGAAGAATTCCATTTTCCTATGAGTGTATTGCACCTTGGGGCTATGATATGGTACTTAGGATGAATTGGTTAGATCAGTTCACTCCTGTAATCCTCAACACTAGACCTCTTAGTGTAACTTTCCTTAAAGAGGGCAGAATCATTACACTTAAGGGAAACATCGATAGTGCTGAGGTGTGGACTGATATTGAAGAGAACACAGCAAAACTGCTGCAACAAGGAAGCAGCTACTGTTTAGTACAGTTGTATGAATTGTCCAAGCAAACTCCAGAGGAGGAGGTACCTACACCAGTCTTAGAGCTACTGCAAAAGTATGCTGATATCTTTGAGGAGACCCTGACCTTACCACCTACCAGAAGTTGTGATCATACCATCACTTTGATGCCTGATGCTCACCCTTTCAGCCAGAGACCATACAAGTATTCCCATGATCAAAAGAATGCTATTGAACACATGATTTCTAAGATGTTGAAGGTGAAGACTGTTGTCCCTAGCCAATCTTGTTTTGCTTCCCCAGCTTTTTAGTTAAAAAGAAGGATTCTTCTTGGAGGTTATGTGTGGATTATAGGAAGCTAAATGCAATGACATTCAAAAATAAGTATCCCATTCCAGTAGTGGAGGATTTACTGGATGAGCTCAAGGGGGTAACTCTATTTTCTAAAATTGACTTGAGAGCTGGATATCATTAAGTGAGGATGAAGGAATCAGATGAGTTCAAGACTGCCTTCAGGACACATCATGGGCTATGGCAATTCAAAGTCATGCCCTTTGGGTTAACTAATGCACCTGCCACATTTCAGGTTTTGATGCACCAAGTCTTTAGAGAGCACCTCAGAAAATTTATTCTAGTGTTTTTTGATGATATACTAGTCTATAGTTCAGACTTGAGCACTCATTTAAAACACTTAGACAAGGTACTCCAACTATTGAGACAGAATCAATTATATGCTAAAAGGTCCAAATGCTCTTTTGCTCAACCATAGGTGGACTACCTGGGCCACATCATCTCAGGGAAGGGTGTACAAACTGATCCAGCCAAGATTCAAACAATGCTGCAGTGGCCTAAGCCAACAAGCATTAAGGAATTGAGGGGATTTCTTGGGCTCACTGGATACTATAGGAGGTTTATATTAGGTTATGGAGTCATTAGTAAGCCCTTGACTTCATTACTCAAGAAGGGAAACTTTGCATGGTCGGATGAAGCTACAGTGGCATTTGAGAAACTTAAGGAAGCCATGGTTAAGGCTCCTGTATTGGCCTTACCCAATTTCTCTAAACCATTCACTGTAGAAGTTGATGCTAGTGGCTCAGGTGTTGGGGCCATCCTCATGCAGGAACATCATCCCATAGCCTACCTGAGCCAAACCCTTAGTCCCAAACACCAAGGGCTATCAATTTATGAAAAGGAACTATTGGCTTTAATACTAGCTGTGGACAAGTGGAGGCATTACTTGCAGCAAAATTTCATTGTAGTCAAGACTGATCATTTTAGCCTCAAATTTCTCAAGGATCAGAGGATTTCCACAATACTACAACACAAGGGGTTAACTAAGCTACTAGGATTAAATTTTGATATCCAGTATAGAAAGGGAAGTGAGAACTCAGTTGCTGATGCATTATCAAGGAAGTCCTCAGGACACTGCATTTCTATGACCAGCATCAGACCAACTTGGTATCAAGAAGTGTTAGAGAGCTATAATGGGGATGAAGAAGTAACTAAACTCATTGATGACCTTGCTCACAGTCCTAATGGGAGTGGCAACAATCAAGTGATGAATGGACTACTGAGGCATTTGGGCAAACTGTGGATAGGAAGTAATGGGAGTATGAGGCAGCAGTTTATCAAGGCTATGCATGCCTCAGCATTAGGTGGGCACTCTGGAGTATTAGCCACTTACAAGAGACTAAGGTCACTCTTCTACTGGCCAGCTATGCAGTTAGACATTCAGAAGTTCATCCAAGTGTGTGATATTTGCCAAAGGAACAAAACTGAAAACATAGCACCCCCAGGATTGCTGCAGCCCTTGCCTATCCCACAACAACCTTGGCGACACATTTCTATGGATTTTATTGAAGGACTCCCAAGATCTGAAGGGAAGGACACTATCCTAGTGGTGATTGACAGATTCAGCAAATATGCACATTTCATCCCACTTCTCCATCCTTTCAATGCAGCTCAAGTTGCCAAAGCCTTCCTAGATCATGTATACAAACTACATGGCTTACCTCAAAGTATAGTCTCAAACATGGATAAGGTATTCACTAGCCTATTTTGGAAGGAACTCTTCAAGTTATTAAAGGTTGAGTTACACATGAGCTTAGCTTATCACCCCCAAACTGATGGTCAATCTGAGAGGTTAAACATGTGTTTATAAACATATCTTAGGTATATGACAAGTCATAAACCAAAGGCATGGAATCAATGGCTCTCCTTAGCTGAATTTTGGTATAACACTTTATACCATTCTGCACTACAGATGACTCCCTTCCAGGTTATTTATGGTTATGAACCTCCTCAGCTCTCGTTTGAATTGGTAGCTCAAGGAAAGGTAGATTCTGTGGATCAGTGGTTACAAGAAAGGCAGGTCATGGCTAAGGTACTACAAGAAAGTCTCGAAGGCTCAGAACAGAATGAAACAACAGGCAGACAAGCATAGGACTGATCGAGAGTTTTTAGTAGGTGATTGGGTTTACCTTAAACTCCAGCCTTATAGGCAATCTTCTGTTGCTATCGGGAAAAGTCTTAAGCTTTCTTCTAAATTCTATGGTCCTTATCAAGTCATTAAAAGGATTGGCAATACTGCATATGAATTACAACTGCCACCATCAGCAAGGATCCACCCAGTTTTTCATGTTTCCCAGCTCAAGAAAAAGATAAGCACTGACATAGTGGCCAGTATCGACCCCCCTGTGTGTTCACCTGATGGAGTGCCTATGACCGAACCAATTGCTGTGCTGGGGAGAAGGATGATCAAGCGAGGGAACAAGGCAGTCACACAAGTGTTAGTACAATGGTCCAATTTACTACCAGAAGAAGCTACTTGGGAAGATTATGGGTTCATCAAATCTCAGTTTCCAAATTTTGAACCTTGAGGACAAGGTTCTATAAGGGGAAGGGTTTGTTACAAAATGGTAGTTATTTCAATTATTTCTATTAGTCACTTTAATCCCTTAGTTTCAATTTTAACAGTTTAGTCCTAGGTCATTTCCCATTCCTTTTTAGTCCTAGCATAGAATAGTACAAAAGATGCTGTCTAGTACTGCCAGTTGGCAGATTTGTTAATCCCTAGGTAACTAAATTGTCAGCTGAACGTTATTTAATTCTCCTTGTAATCCAATCATTGGATATGAATGAAAAATTATCTCATTTCCTCTCCTACTCTCTTCCTTCTTTTCTTCCTATCTTCTTCTGTTTTTCTTCTTCCTATTTCTCTTCTTTGTTCTTCTTAATCGATCTTCTGTGTTGCAGTAGTAACATCTTTCTAACGATTATTCTTCCTCTGATCTCTCGAATGGGTTTATTTTGGTGAGTTATCTCTTTAATTTCGTTTTGCTGTCTTTTTTTGTTGCAATTTTTTGGGTTTTGAAACTTGGAATATGATTTGTTTGAATCCAAATGGGTCTAACTACAAGAATCGTCTTTCCTCTTCACTCCCAAGACTCTTGTTAGCATTGTGGATGTATGTTTTCTTCCTTTCTTTATTATTTCCTCTGTTTTTCTCCTTTTTGTGCATTTTTTGGTTGATTTATGAATAAATGCTAATTTTAGATTATTATTATTATTTTTGCATGTTTTGAATAATAGCAGATTAGCTCTCAATTTATTGTTCTTTCGTAAATATTGTAAAATGGTAAATATAACTTCAGAAATTTTCCATGTGTGTCTGCATAAGCCACTACGTATCAAGTTATTTCCTTGCAGTTTTTCAAAACCATGGGCGTGCTTCTCTCCTTCTCTTCTATGTTTATCTTGGTATGAATTTTTGGATCTCTCTTTTTTTGTCTTAGTTTGCTTACCTTGTCACTGTTTCTCCATATTTCTCCCCCCGTCTCTCTGATTTTGCTGATTGATAAGTTGGTGTGAGATTTGTCAGCATCTTCTCCAAATATAATTTCGTTATTTTTGGTTTTATCTCCTCATCTTATTCTTATTAATTATTTTCTAATCATTTAGATTCCACTGCTTTCATCTGTATTTCTTGATTTGGGTAAAACTGTATTGGGTTTTGGTTATTTTTTGAATGGTTAATTTTCTTTAATGTTAATGATTTAACATCGACATTTAAAACAGATACTTGTATATTGCATGGTTACAGGGAAAAATTGTATGAAATTGAGGGAGAATTTAGAACAGCAATACCAACCGTGGTCCTAAACGAGAAAGACCATGAAACGAAAGAGGAGCTTATGGCAAAAAAATTTGTAAGAAGGCTTGAAATGTTACTATTCCTTGGACGGAAGTAATCTATTGTATTTAAGGAGGTAATTATACCGCTTTATAAGATTTATAGTTTAACTTATGTGGTTGGTGCATTTCTTTGGAGGAACAAAATTTTTTAAAGAGCCATTTTTATTCAATGACTATTGTTACTTCAACTACTTTGATTTGAGACTTCAAGATTGGTGAATTGTACATGAACAACATGTCTTTTAATTTGTTTGTAGCACCAAGTTGATAGATTTCATAAGGCGTCTGCTT
>MU752586.1:34724-53600 GCA_026770625.1 Nicotiana glauca | reverse complement strand
TACGGGTGCACATTTATGTGACCCAAATCCTATTCTCAACGAAGTCGAAATGTATCTAAAACCGCAGGCGTACTGGTACGGTGTGGTTAAGGAATGCATTTTCACGACGTTGCAATTCTTTAAAATTGGAAAGCGGAGCACTAACGTACATAATTAAAAACATATAATCGGAATCAGATAAAATCAAATACAACAGTTGAGCGACCGTGCTTGAACCACGGAATCCAGGAGTGCCTAACACCTTCTCTTGGGTTAACAGAATTCCTTATCCGGATTTCTAGTTCGCAGATTGTAACAGAGTCAAACTTTTCTCGGTTCGGGATTAAATCGGTGACTTGGGACACTATTATATTCTCAAGTGGTGACTCTGAAAAACTTAAATAACTAATCCCGTTCCGACTGTCCTTAAATTAGAAAAAACTCCTTTCCCTTCTTTATTATATCTCTTCCCGAGGTGTAGTAAATAAGCAGGGTAAGTATAAAAAAGGAGGTGTGACAGTGTGCATGTTTAATTTACATAATTCATAAAAAAATACAAAAATAGTGCATTTGCATTTAGGACCTAATTTTCTACTTTTTAGGATAATTATTTAATTAATGAAGGAAAATACCAAAAATAGCTCTTCTTGTATTTTACCTTTTAACTTTCGAATTTATCATAGTTTTCTTTTTTAAATTAGGACTTAATTAATTTTTGATAAAGCAATTAGCTAGTTTTGGATCTAAATCAGGTCGTTTTATTTTTATTTTTATTTAACAAAAATCTAAAAAAAAGGAAGGAAAAGAAAAAAAAATTAAAAAAATTGAAGGCCTTAATAAAAATGCCCAGTTTTTGGGCCAACCCATTTCAAAAACCAGGCCCAAACCTCAGAACCCATCCAAAACCCCTCAAACCTCAGCCCAGACCCGCGTCTGACCCGGTCCGTTCCCCCTTATAACCCAAAACGACCCCGTTTTTCCTTGATCAATCCTGGCCGTCGAGGTTTCATGATCTAACGGCCATGAACCTAGGGTCAAATAATTTATATATGTCCAAACATACCCCCTGCCCCCCTTAGCCTCGTCTCTCACCCCAAACCTTCAGAGACTAAACCCTAGCCGCCCTAATTTCCTCCACCATCTCTGCCGCCCGCCGAAAACTGCCTACGGCCGCGACCGGTGGCCAATCACCACCAGATTTACACCAAATACCCTCCTCCATCTCCATATCCCATATCCGCACCCCTTTTCCATCAAATCGAACCCCAACTGTTCGAATTTGAAATCGAAACCTCAAACCCTAGCCTCCGCCCTAGAATTTCCAACCCTCTGCCTGGCGGCGCCACCACCCAAATAGCCCCAAATTAACACCCTAGGACCCCGTCCTTATCCTCATTTCGAATAATAATTCCATTTCCCTCGAATCACTCCCAAATCCTTCGAATCTTAGATCGAAGGATCGAACCCTAATTTCAAAAGTTATGGGCTCCAGTTTTGTTGGAAGATATAGGTTTATTGTGATGTTGTTCGTATGTTCTTTTCAAGAAAACACAATTAATATCATAGTCAACCAAAAATCCACGGAAATTGAAAATTCTTGTGTTTGAGCCATTGTAGGTACTTTCTTTTTTTTTCTGCTCCTTTTATTGAGTTTTTCTTTACCTTCCTTTCATTTTGTTCCACCCCTGTTGCTTATCATTTCGTTTGGCTCTTTTGCTTTCCCCAGTTTCAGAACTTTGCATATCGGCTTTCCTTTTTTTTTATTAGGGTCAATAATCTGTTAGTAATTTAGTGTTAGTCTATTAAATGTTAGTTGCATTAATTAGATTTCATGAAAGATTTTGCTCGAATCGCTTCTGTTTCTTCTTGCTTTCATTTTTTAATTCAGGCTTTGGTTTGATTGCTTTTGGGCTCAAGTTGTATACCTTTAAGTCCAGTCTCGGACTGGTTGTATAAGGAATTCGACCAGGGTCAAACTGACCCATAGCCCACTGAGTAGGAGGTAAAAACAGGGCATTTGGAAGGTAGTTTAGGAAATAGGATATAGGGAATCTTTGGTAACTGATTTTAGAAGTTTCTAGTAGGGTTCTGCTAGGAAATTCCAGATTTACCTTGGGTAGCAAGTTAGAAAATGAGGAATTAATTGGCAAAAAATAAAAATTAAGAAGGGGGGGGGACTAGAAATGCAAAACAAAACTTTCAGGTTGCCCTACTTGCTTGCCTATAAAGGCATTTCATTCTTGTTTTGCAAGTCTGATTTTAGAAGAACTAAGACCCAATAGACCCTAGGTTGAGAAGAGCTAAGAAAAAATACAGAAGTAAAAGAGCTGAAAAACAGAGAAGGGAATCTAAGAGCTAGAAATCCAGAAAATTCGAGAGAGGCTAGAAAAATATCAAAATCTACTATTTCATCAAGTCTTTGCCTTGAACTTTAAGGTTTTTGATTTACTGAAGTCATTCTCTGATTCCTGTGGGGGTTTCAAATGGATTGAAATTTTGTTTTCAAAGCTGGGTTTTGTATATTTGTTTTTGGTAGTACATCTGGGGGTTTCAAGCTTGAAATTGGGCTTGAATCCTGAGTTTGATGTTGTTGATTTCCTACTGTTGCCTGGCTGAAGCTACTGCTTCATTGCTATTGCTACTTCCTTACTTCTTTTCCTTTAATTTTCAGGTACAAGTTTTTGAATCTCTCATAATGTGAAATCCAATTTGAAGATGGAATGAAGGCAGTTTTTACATCTTAATATTAGTTCTCCTTGTGCTAAAGTTGTTTTTTTTTTTATGATTCTATACCTTGTTCATTTCGATTAGTGATGTAGTTTAGTGATTTCTCTCTCAGAATAGCTAAGATCTCAGGTTGTAATTAACTGTGGACTGTTGAGATCATGATATTTTGGTTTTAGTGTAGGTTAATTTTTGCAATCCATGTTTAGCTAAATGTAGAAATTATTTTGGGAATCGTCAGGTTTTACTACTGTATATAGGTGCAAAATTGATATTCTTTTAGTAGTTTAGCTATGCCATAATAGTTGAGCTCTTGTCATTCATGAAGCATGGAAAATTGTGAGAAGTTAACCTATAATAATACTGATTTCTTTTAAGTGTTTTTAGGATTCGGCTACCATGTTTTAAATATTAGTTTAAGTCTAAATTTGGAATATTATGTGAGCATAAAAATGACTATAGGATTAGTATATTTGTTTGTACAAGTATTGATTATGTGATGAATGGATGTTTAAAATGGTTCTTAGTTGAATCTCGATCCATGCTTCAGTGCATAGTTTCCATAGCCTTAGTTTTGTGTTCATTCGATTCAATCTTGGAAATCTGCAAATTTAAAATTCAGCTGTTAATGCATCCTTTTTTAGTTTGAACATTTTCTTTCTACGGTTGCCTGGATTCGACCCCCTAACTTCTTTCTCATTCGATCTGGGCATGCTTTGTTCGAAATGGGCCTGCTTCAAGCCCAAGTTAATTCCGGCTTGGCATGTTAAAGTATGGCCACCTTCAGCTACTATGGAGGCCCGATATAGGTATCATGGAGGCCCCTACCTTGCACGCATCCCATATGGACTGGGCTCCCCTTGGGCCTATAATTGAAATAGTAACTGGTTCACTAATGATTAAATACAGTAGGCTTTGGACCTTTGAAGTAGACGTTAGGATTTAAATAAGATGCCTTAGATTACTATTAGGTCTTTCTTTTCTTTAATCAAGTTAGAATAAATGGAGTTGCGCCACGACAAATAAAATCATAAGTACGTGGCCTTATTTAATTATTTTATTTAAAATACTTAGAACTCGGGACGTGCCATTTAGCGAATTTTTATGGCCCCCGCAAAGCTAATAACGCGTTAGTTGCTTTAGGCGCGTTATTTAATAATACTACTTTTCTAAACTTGGGTGTGCATTTCATGTGACCCAAATCCAAATCCTAAAATGTCGAATAAAATGTGTTTCGGATTGCGGGTGCATTTCATGTGACGCGATCCAAAGACATATTTTTAAACGACGTTCAATCTTCCTTGAAAAGTAATTAAAAGCGGTAAATAATTTCAAATTGCACTATAGGTTTGAACATGTATTAAAATCAGATAACAGACCAATTATGATAGTTTAAGCGACCATGCTAGAATCACAGAATTTGGAGGTGCCTAAAACCTTCTCTCGGGTTAACAGAATTCCTTATTCAGAAGTTCTGGTTCGCAGACTTCAAAAGGAAAGTCGAATTTTCCTCGATTTGGGATTTTAAAATAAACCAGTGACTTGGAACACCAAAAAATAAACCATCCCAAGTGGTGACTTAGAATAAAAATTAAATAAATAATCTCATTTCAAATAATGTCACTTAAATTGGAAAAACTCCCTTGTACTACCCTACGGGGTGGTGTGTAAAAACGGAAGATGTGACAGACTATACGTGATGCAACATATTTTATTACATTGATATTAATATATTGTGTTTTCAAGAAGGATATTAATATCGACAATAAGAATTCTAATCATAACAAAGCAGCAAGTATCATAAGGGACAAATACAAACACCATCATATATAAAGAAGTATTAGGTAAGATACGATTACATTTCTTATTTATATATTGTAATCATTTAAATTTAAGTGTTAAATATCACCACTAGAAATTCCCAAAAACCGACCAACTTTGGCCGGTCAAAAACCGACCAAAGTTGATCAGTTTTTCAAAATATTTTAGTTTTTATTTTTTTTTACGAAACCGACCAACTTTGGTCGGTTTTCTTTGGTGAAAAAATGCGGAAAACTATTTTTGAGTCCCGCAAAATTTATTCTTCAAGAAATCGACTAACTTTGGTTGGTTTTTAAAATTACAATAAATAAAAATTAATATTCAAAAAAACCAATCAACTTTGGTCGGTAATTTTATTTTTTAATAAAACCGACCAACTTTGGTCGATTATTTTCGTGCGAAAATACAATTAAAGAGTATAAATAAATAAAAAGACAATCTTAAAACAAAACACCAATGGTCTACCTGAAAGACTGACTGTTGACTTTGATCATTCGTTATAGAATAGTATCCTATCACAGTACACACCCTGGTTCAATTCCCAAACGGTGAATCTTTGAATTACATAATTAAAATACCGACCAACTTTGGTCGGGTTTTTTTGCAATTTTTTTTTTGAAATTAATTTACCGACCAACTTTGATCGGTATACAAAAGTGACCACTAAAATAGCGACCAAGCCTGTTTGAACGAGTTTTGGTCGATATTTTGCATAAACAGACCAACGTTGGTTGCTTTTTGTGGTTGCTAAAACCCAAATTTCTAGTAGCGTATGTGTAATAACATTAAAAAGTATCAATGGTTGCGTTCATATCGATAAATATTTTAAGTAAATTTAATTTTTGGTTCCTTAATTTAAATAATTAATTGATTGAGAATCTACATAAAAAGTATGAATGTCAATTTCTTATAAAATAATTTTTTTCCCTAAATAATTGGCTATATATATAAAAATCAAACTCCAATTATTCATGAGCTATGATCATAAAGCAAAAAGAGACAAGGCAGCAATCGCAAAAGCACCTCTTGGACCTATTGAAAGTGTGTTTTCCTGTCGAATAACACGTGCCTTTGAGATAAAATTGATCATATCTAGGGTTTTGTTGAATATTCATCATCTATGTACTCCATCATATCAGTGCTCATTTAACGGTTATATTTTTCTTCTTAATCTTTAAAAAAAATACTTTTTAGTTAGAAATAATTGAATTTTAAATTTTTTATTATTCTTAATGATAATTTACAACGCCACAAACCTCTTAAAAATTGCCACAAATTTTAAAAAATTTATTACTTTCTTAAATATTGTGCTAACATGTCACATAAATTAGGACAAAGTAAATATTATCTTATGTGGATAGAATGCTAAGAATATTAAAATAACAATATTTGAATTAAATCTATTAGTCCCTATGTCCCAATTTATATGTTATAATTTCTTTTTAATTTCTCCCAAAAGAACACCACTATTTTTTATTTAAAACAGATCAACTTTAAACTTCTAAGTACTCTTAATGAGATGAATTAGAGCCACAATGTTTATAACTTGTTCTACCCTGCAAGTTTTTAAATAAAAAATCTTTCTTTCATATATTTTGTACTTAATCAAATACTACAACATAAGTTGGGACGGATGGAGTAAGTGATAAAAATAACCCTCTCTAGTTAAAATTAGGTCAGTAGGATAGCGTGACTCTTTTACCGGTACTCTATAGAATTTTGCCCAGGTGTTTTAATGTAGTACCGACCACCATTCAAAGTTTCAAAGCACGATTGCAGTAAGGTTAGTCGTATCTGCAATTAACAGTCCATGTATCTCCAGCATTGACTCGTGAAAAATATAGGATATCTAAGTTCAATTGCTCTTTTAGGTTTTGCCATAGAATGGGATTGGAGTTCGGGTCAATAATGATTGAGAAATGATCAACAAATGATGCAGTCTTTTATGTGATCTATAATACAAGCAAAATCGAAACTGAGAACTATGAAAAGGGAAAGAACTAGGGTCTCGAAGTCCCACAATGATTATGAACAGGAAAAAAAATCATTTTCTCCTTTAAAATTGGACTTTTGATATATTTTTCCCTTTGACCTAACATCTACTGTAATATGCGCGCTTATTAAGAGAACTTGGTAATAATAATTTCAAATAGATTCTAATGATTTAAAATAAATACTTGTACAAAAATAGGACTTAGGCAAGCAATAAGGTTTATGAATTACATAACAGATTATTTTACCATTACGTATATATGTTGATTGTAACACAAGGCCATCAGTTTTTACCAATAAAGTACATAATGAAAAGTTTGAAAATCCAATATTCCACAGTTATTACTTAATTAGAACTCAATTTATCTTCTTTTCTCCAAACAGATGCACGTAAACCTATCTTCTTTGTTCAAATTGAAATTCCTATAAGACACTATCGTCATATATGTTATTTTGTATTTAGTCCTTAACTTAGAGTAACAAGCACATAAATTAAGGATAGGTAGTCTTCAACTTCGAGTTCCAAATTCAGGTAAGGACATGTAGTCCTGAACTTAGAGTTACAAGTACAAAAGTTAATGACAGATAATACTAAACTTAGAGTTACAAGTTCAAAAATTAAGGATAAGTAGTCCTTAACTTAGACTTACAAGCTCATAAATTAAGGACAGCTAGTCCTCAACTTACATTAATACGCTCATAAGTTAAGGACAAATAGTCCTTAACTTAGAGTTACAAGTACATAAATTAAGGGCAAGTAGTCCTTAACTTAGAGTTACAACAACAAAAATTAAGGACTGGTGGTCCTGAACATCGAGTTCCAAGTTCAAAAGTTAAGACATGTAGTCCTTGTGACGATCCAAAGGGTCATCACCATATTTCTCCCTTTTTCCACGCTTCTGAGGCCTTGGAAACCTCGCTTTTGGTTACCTCAATTTGTGTGAGCAGTCCGGGCGCGAAGCCGGAACGTTTTTATGTTAAAATATGTGAATTATGTGAAATATTTGAAGAATTTTGATATTAATATTGATACAGTTGACTTTGGTCAACATTTTTAGTAAACGGACCAGGACCCGTGATGTGACGGTCCCGGGAGGTCCGTAGAAAAATATGGGACTCGGGCATGTGCCCGGAAACGAAATCTGAGGTCCAGAACCCGAGTAAAAGAATTGTTTTGTTAAACTGTTTTCTGAAATTATTACGGAAAAATGAAAATGAAAATTGATTAAAAGACTAAGGTATCAGGCTCGTATTTTAGTTCCGATGCCCGACACAGGTCTTAAATATGCGTTAAGCGCTTTCTGTAAAATTTGGTCGAAATCGGATGTCGTTTGACGTATTTCGGACCTAAATAGCTAAAGTTGGAAGTTTATGAACTTTGAAATGAAAATCATGAGTTTTGGGGTTTGATTCTTTGATTTTGATGTTATTTTGGCGATTTGATCGCTCGACTAAGTTCGTAGGATGTTATTGAGTTAGTGTGTGTGTTTGGTTGGGAGCCCCGAGGGCTCGGGGGTAATTCGAAGGTAGTTCGGGGTGGTTTTACACTTAGAAAATGCATCAGAAATTCTCAGTTGTTGCAGACCAGATTTTGCTCTATGCGAACGCTGCCCTCCTTCGCATTCGCATAGGTCTGACTCACTCCTTCATCGCGTTCGCGTGGCTTCAACGCGTTCGCATAGCACAGAGTAGGCCACTAGAAATTTCCTTCTACGCGTTCGCACACCCTCCTTCGCGAATGCGTACAACAAACCTGGACCCCCCCAGTCTTCCTCTATGCGTTCGTATAGGCCATTCGCATTCACATAGTGCACCTGACCAGCCTCCTTTGCGAACGCAATACTATATCGCGAACGCATAGCACAAAAACGCCCAGTGATTTTAAAGCTTAAAAGACAGAACCCATTTCGAGATTTTCTCATTACTTCACACGAGCTCCACCCTGAAACACTCCATAGGCGATTTTCAAGCTTCTCTTTCTCCATATCTCTTTGGGTAAGTGATGTTAACTTTATTCCCTCCTAATTCCTTCATCTAATCACTTATTTCCTAGCCCTAAATCATGAATTCAAGGTAGAAAATGGGGGTTTTGGGTAGAACTAGAGCTTTGGGAATTTTGGGTGATTCAACCTCAATTTGGGGTCGAATCTTGAAACAAATTGCATAATTGAACTCGTGGAGTTATGGGTGATTGGGTTTTGGTCCGAGCCTCGTGTTTGGACCATGTGGGCCCGGTGTCAGATTTTTGCTATTTTGGAAGTATGATGGGAATTTCATTTCTAGACTATGGGATTATGTTTTTGATCTCTTATTGATACTATTGAACTAAATTGTGCCTAGATATCATTGTTTCGGAGTTGGATTCTGTAGGAAAGGCGGTTTTAGAGCCTTGATTGCTATTTTCGGACCGAGGTAAGTGTTTGTTCTAACTTTGGCTTGAGGGATTAGGATTAGAGTATTATTTGCTACTTGCTAAATGTGGAGTACGGTGTATAGGCATGGTGACAGTTATCTATGCACTGGAGTCTAGCATGGCCGTGAGTCTTATATGTGTTGGATTCGGATTTAATGGTACATCTTTCTTGCTTGGGTTGATAAGCATAATATATTGTGATTGGTTTGCCTTTTTGGAGCATTGGCTCAGACTGGAAATTGTTACTCGAGTAATAGGTGATTAAAAGTGGAATGTGTAGCGATTAGTCCCTTGCCGGGATGATTGAATTGTTAATTGTATTCCCTTGCGGGGATTTTCTTGTGATTGTTGTTACTCCCCTCGCACTTGAGTTGCAGTCTTTGTTTGGGTGAGTTCTTTGTATTAGATGCTAAGGATCGGGTTGCACGCCGCAACGGTATTGATTGTTGAGGATCGGGTTGCACGCCGCAACGGAAATATCTATTGAGGATCGGGTTGCACGCCGCAACGGTATTGATTGTTGAGGATCGGGTTGCACGCCGCAATGGAAATATGTATTGAAACAGAATGTTATGATTTCTTTCAGACGATTGTATTTAGTGAATCTTAGAAGTTCGTGAGCTAGTGACACCAGGTTCTGGGTAGAGATATGTTTCAAACTTTCGCACTTTTGGTTTCATTTTTATTAACTTAAAGTCTTCCGCACTTGTTAATTGATTTCCGTTTATTTATGTTGTTGAGATTTATCGAAGAATGTTTAAAGTTTGGCTGGCCTAGCTCCGTTAGTAGGCACTATCAAGACTCCCGATGGTGGGAAATGCGGGTTGTGACAAGTTGATATCAGAGCTCTAGGTTGCATAGGTCTCGCTACTCACGGTCAAACTCGGTAGAGTCTGAGGTATCGGTACGGAGACGTCTGTATTTATCCCCCAGAGGCTGCAGAGTTAGAAAAATTTTTACTTTTGTTCTTTCTTATCGTGCGATTCTGTTTCTCAATTATTGATTGTCTTTTTACTCTGTTCTTTCATAGATGGCGAGAACACGTGTTTCTTCTTCTACCGCGCAGCAGCCCGAGCCCCTAGCAGCAGCTCTTGTGAGGGGCAGAGGTCGAGGTCGTGCCAGAGGCCGAGACAGAGGCAGAGCTCAGCCCCGGGCAGCACTTCTAGAGGTGGAGCCTCATATTGACTATGATGAGGAGGTTCCAGCCCCAGCAGCTCCAGTGAGCCCAGCTCAGGTCCCAGGAGGGGTCATGTTCACCCCAGACCTTCAGGATGCTCTAGTCAGATTGGCAGGCTTTATGGATAGTGTCACTAGAGAGGGTTTGCTGCCAGTAGCACCAGCCACTTCTCAGGCTGGAGGAGGGGTTCAGACTCCTGCTACGCGTACTCCGGAGCAGGTAGCTCCCCAGACTCAGGTCCCAGTGGTTCAGCCAGCAGTGGCAGCTCAGACAGGTATTACAGCTCAGGCCGTCGATGGAGCGGCTATGTCTTCAGATGCTTTGTGGAGACTTGATCGGTTCTCCAAGCTCTTCACCACCACTTTCAGCGGTGCTTCATCAGAGGATCCACAGGATTTTCTATTCAGCTGTCATGAGATTCTCAGGACCATGGGTATAGTGGAGACCAACGGGGTCGATTTTTGCACCTTCCGGCTTGCAGGATCCGCCAAGACTTGGTGGAGAGATTTTTGCCTATCTAGACCTGCAAGGTCTCCAGCTTTGACATGGGATCAGTTCGCAGAGTTGTTCTTGGAGAATTTTCTCCCCGTCACTCAGCGGGAGGCACTTCATAGGCAGTTTGAGCGCCTCCAACAGGGCTCCAAGATAGTTACACAGTATGAGACTAGATTTGTTGACTTGGCACGCTATGTGGTTGTGATACTCCCTACGAAGCGAGAGAGGGTCCGAAGGTTTATTGATGGATTGATTCAGCCGATCTGTCTCCAGATGGCCATGGGAGTTGGTAGTGATATTTCCTTTCAGGAGGCGGCCAATGCAGCCCGCAGAGTTGATATGGCCCTTTCACGAGGGGATGGTCAGATGTCGGACAAAAGGCCTCGTCATTCTGGTAGGTTCAGTGGTACCTCGTATGGAGGTAGGGATTCCTATGGTAGAGGTCAGTCACCGAGGCCCTTTCAGTCAGCTCTTTAGGTTTTTCATAGTACTCCAGGCAGCGGTGGTTCTCAGCAGTATCATTCAGACCAGCAGCCTATCAGTGCACCCCCACTTCATAGCTTTCGAGGAGGTCATTCAGGGTGACAGGGTCAGTCCCAGTTTTCTCAGTTGCCGCATTCAGCTGGGTGTTATGAGTGTTGAGATCTCAGTCATATCAGGAGATATTGACCGAGGTTGAGAGGTGCTCGGTCGCAGCAGCAGGGCCCTCGTCCCATGATTCAGGCAGCAGGTCGTCTACCGGCTGCCCAGCCAGCTAGAGGCAGGGGTGGGGATCATAGAGGTGGAGGTAGAGACCGTAGAGGTGGAGCTTGCACCGGCAGAGGCAGAGCTCAACCAGTAGTTGACCGTCCTAGAGATTTGATTCAGGGAGGTGGGGCCCAGCCCCATTTTTATGCTTTGCTATCCAGGCCAGAGGCAGAGTCTTCCGATGCGGTTATTACAGGTACTATTCTGGTCCGTGACAGGGATGCTTCAGTGCTATTTGACCCTGGGTCTACGTATTCATATGTGTCATCTTATTTTGCTCCATATGTGGCTAAGCCTAGTGATGCCTTGGGTATTCCTGTATATGTATCCACGCCAGTGGGTGATTCTATAGTGGTCGACAGAGTCCATTGTTCCTGTGTAGTAGTATTTGAGGGTCTTGAGACCCATGTTGATCTATTGCTTCTTGACATGGTTGATTTTGATGTTATATTGGGATGGATTGGTTGTCCCCGTATCATGCGATCCTGGATTGTCATGCCAAGACCGTGACCTTGGCTTTACCGTACTTGCCCCGATTGGAGTGGAGAGGGACCCCAGGACATGCCACCCGCAGTGTTATTTCATATGTTAAGGCTCGACGCATGGTCGAGAAGGGGTGCTTTGCTTATTTGGCATATGTTCTGATTCCAGCACAGAGGTTCCTTCTATTGACTCAGTTCCTATTGTTCGGGAGTTCCCAGAGGTTTTCCCTTCAGACCTGCCGGGTATGCCGCCCGACAGGGATATTAATTTTTTTATTGATCTGGCTCCAGGCACGCAGCCCATTTCTATCCTTCCGTATTGTATGGTCCCGCCAGAACTGAAAGAGTTAAAGGATCAGTTGCAAGATTTGCTTGAGAAAGGCTTCATCAGGCCTAGTGTTTCTCCTTGGGGTGGCCAGTTCTATTGATGAAGAAAAAAGATGGGTCGATGAGGATGTGCATTGATTACGGGTAGTTGAACAAGGTGACGATGAATAAAAAGTATCCACTACCGAGGATTAATGATTTGTTTGACCAGTTGCAGATGCGAAGGTGTTTTCAAAGATAGATTTAAGATCGGGCTATCATTAGCTGAGGATTAGGGCGTCTGATGTCCCTAAGACAGCATTTCGCACTCGGTACGGGCATTATGAGTTTTTGGTCATGTCATTTGGGTTGACCAATGCCCCAGCAGCATTTATGGAGTTGATGAACTGAGTGTTCAGGCCTTATTTAGACTTGTTCGTGATAGTATTTATTGATGATATTCTTGTATACTCCTGCAGTCAGGAGGAGCACGAGCAGCACCTCAGAGTGGTTCTTCAGACTTTGAAGGATAGTCAGTTGTATGCCAAGTTCTCGAAGTGCGAGTTCTGGTTGAGTTCAGTTGCATTTCTGGGTCATGTAGTATCAGCAGAGAGCATTCAGGTAGACCCGAAGAAGATTGAGGCAGTCAAGAATTGGCCTCGACCAGCTTCAGCGACTGAGATTAGGAGTTTCTTGGGACTAGTAGGATATTATCGTCGGTTCGTGGAGGGGTTTTCATCTATAGCAGCCTCGATGACTAGGTTGACCTAGAAGGGTGCCCAGTTCAGGTGGTCAGACGAGTGCGAGGAGAGCTTTCAAAAGCTCAAGACAGCTCTGACTACGGCACCGATATTGGTTTTGCCCACAGGTTCAGGGCCTTATACAGTTTATTGTGATGCTTCCTGTATTGGGCTTGGCGCAGTACTGATGCAGGATGGTAGGGTCATTGCTTATGCTTCGAGGAAGTTGAAGACTCACGATAAGAACTACCAAGTCCATAATCTAGAGTTGGCAGCCATTGTTCATGCGTTGAAGATTTTGAGGCATTACTTATATGGTGTGACATGTGAGGTGTACACTGATCACAAGAGTCTGCAATACTTATTCAAGTAGAAAGAGTTGAACTTGAGGCAGCGGAGATGGTTGGAGCTATTGAAAGATTATGATGTTACTATTTTTTACCACCCGAGGAGAGCTAATGTGGTGGCGGATGCATTGATTAGGAAGTCAGCCAGCATGGGTAGTCTTGCTTATGTTCCGGTCAACTAGAGACCACTTGCTTTGGATATTCAAGCCTTGGCCAATCAGTTTGTGAGGTTGGACATTTCTGAGCCTAGCCGAGTTTTAGCTTGCATGGTCGCTCATTCTCNGGAGGGGTCATGTTCACCCCAGACCTTCAGGATGCTCTAGTCAGATTGGCAGGCTTTATGGATAGTGTCACTAGAGAGGGTTTGCTGCCAGTAGCACCAGCCACTTCTCAGGCTGGGGGAGGGATTCAGACTCCTGCTATGCGTACTCCGGAGCAGGTAGCTCCCCGGACTCAGTTCCCAGTGGTTCAGCCAGCAGTGGTAGCTCAGACAGGTATTACAGCTCAGGACGTCGATGGAACGGCTATGTCTTCAGATGCTTTGTGGATACTTGATCGGTTCTCCAAGCTCTTCACCACCACTTTTNCAGTTTGATGATCCCCATTTGTGTGTCCTGAGAGACACGGTGCAGTGTGGAGGTGCCACGAAGGTGACTTTAGATGTGGATGGTGTTTTTAGGTTGCAGGGGCGAGTATGTGTGCCCAATGTCGATGGGATTAGAGAGTTGATCTTAGCGGAGGCCCATAGTTCTCGGTATTCTATTCACCCGGGCACCGCGAAGATGTATCAGGACTTGCGGCAGCAATATTGGTAGGGTAGGATGAAGAAGAACATTGTTGCATATGTGGCTCGGTGTTTGAATTGTCAGCAGGTCAAGTATGAGCATCAGAGGCCTGGTGGTGTGTTTCAGAGGATTGAGCTTCCCGAGTGGAAGTGGGAGAGGATTACCATGGACTTTGTTACGGGACTTCCGGTTAACCGGAAGAAGTTTGATGCTATTTGGGTCATTGTTGATAGGCTGACTAAGTTAGCACATTTCATTCCTGTTGTCACCACCTATTCATCAAAGAGACTAGCTGAGATCTACATCCGGGAGATTTTTTGCCTTCATGGGGTACCAGCATCTATCATTTCGGACCGAGGTACACAGTTTACCTCGCGCTTTTGGAGAGCAGTTCAGCAGGAGTTAGGCACCCAGGTTCAGTTGAGTACAGCATTCCATCCTCAAACAGATGGTCAGTCTGAGAGGACTATTCAGATATTGGAGGATATGCTCTGAGCCTGTTATATTGATTTTGGAGGATATTGGGACCAGTTTCTACCTTTAGCAGAGTTCGCCTACAACAACAGCTACCAGTCCAGCATTCAGATGGCTCCTTATGAGGCACTGTATGGTAGGCGATGTCGGTCTCCAGTCGGATGGTTTGAGCCAGGAGAGGCTCGGTTATTGGGTACAGATTTAGTCCAGGAAGCCATGGATAAAGTCAAGATCATTCAGGACATGCTTCGTTCGGCTCAGTCGCGGCAAAAGAGTTATGCGGATCGCAAGGTTCGAGATGTAGCTTTCATGGTTGGCGAGCGAGTATTGCTCCGTGTATCGCCTATGAAGGGCGTGCTGAGATTTGAGAAGAAGGGCAAGCTTAGCCCTAGGTTCATTGGCCCATTTGAGATTCTTGATCGCGTAGGAGAGGTGGCTTATAGGCTTTCCTTGCCACCTAGCTTGTCATCCGTGCATCCAGTGTTTCATGTGTCTATGATTCGGAGGTATCACAGAGATCCTACCCACGTGTTATATTTCAGCATTGTCCAGTTGGACAAGGATCTGTCCTACGAGGAGGAGCCGGTAACTATTCTAGACCGGCAGGTTCGACAGTTGAGGTCTAAGATTTTTCCTTCAGTGCGTGTACAGTAGAGAGGTCAGCCTCCTGAGGCATCGACCTAGGAGTCCGAGTCTGATATGCGGAGCCGTTACCCTCATCTATTTCCTGACTCGTGTACTTCTTTCTTTTGTCTGTTCGAGGACGAACGGTTGTTTTAGAGGTAGAATGTGACGACCCAAAGGGTCATCACTGTATTTCTCCCTTTTTCCGTGCTTCTGAGGCCTTGGAAACCTCGCTTTTTGTACCTCAATTTGCGTGCGTAGTCTAGGCGCAAAGCCAGAAAGTTTTTATGTTAAAATATGTGAATTATGTGAATTATGTGACAATTTTGAAGAATTTTGATATTAATATTGATATAGTTGACTTTGGTCAACATTTTTTGGTAAACGGACCCGGACCCATTATGTGATGGTCCCGGGAGGTCCGTAGAAAAATATGGGACTCGGGCATGTGCCCGGAGTCGAAATCTGAGGTCCAGAACCCGAGTAAAAGAATTTTTCTGTTAAATTGTTTTATGAAATTATTAAGGAAAAATGGAAATAAAAATTGATTAAAAGACTAAGGTATCGGGCTCGTATTTTGGTTACGATGCGTGGCACATGTCTCAAATATGCGTTAAGCGCTTTCTGTGAAATTTGGTCGAAATCGGACGTCATTTGACGTGTTTTAGTAAAGTTCGAAGTTTATGATCTTTGAAATGAAAATCATGAATTTGGGGTTTGATTCTTTGATTTTGATGTTATTTTGGCGATTTGATCGCTCGACTAAGTTCGTAGGATGTTATTGAGTTAGTGTGTGTGTTTGGTTGGGAGCCCAGAGGGCTCGGGGGTGATTCGGATGTAGTTCGGGGGTGGTTTTACACTTAGAAAATGCACCAGAAATTATCAGTTTTTGCAGACCAGATTTTGCTCTATGCGAACGCAACCCTCCTTCGTGTTCGCATTGGTCTGACTCACTCCTTCATCGCGTTCGCGTGGCTTCAATGCGTTCTCATAGCACAGAGTAGGCACCCAGAAATTTCCTTCTACGCCTTCGCACACCCTCCTTCGCGAACGCGTACAACAAACCTGGACCCCCCAGTCTTCCTCTATGCGTTCGCATAGGCCCTTCGCGTTCGCATAGTGTACCTGACCAGCCTCCTTCGCGAACGCGATACTATGTCGTGAACGCGTAGCACAAAAACGCCCAGTGATTTTAAAGCTTAAAAGACATAACCCATTTCGGGATTTTCTCATTACTTCACACGAGCTCCTCCCTTAAACACTCCATAGGCGATTTTCAAGCTTCTCTTTCTCCATAGCTATTTGGTTAAGTGATCTTAACTTCATTCCCTTCTAATTCCTTCATCTTATCACTAATTTCCTAGCCCTAAATAATGAATTCAAGGTAGAAAATGGGGGGTTTTGGGTAGAACTAGGGCTTTGGGAATTTTGGGTGATTCAACTTCAATTTGGGGTCGAATCTTGAAACAAATTGCATAATTAAACTCGTGGCGTTATGGGTGATTGGGTTTTGGTCCGAGCCTCGTATTTGGACCATGTGGGCCCGGTGTCGGATTTTTGCTATTTTGGAAGAATGATTGGAATATTATTTCTAGACTATGCGATTATATTTTTGAGCTCTTATTGATACTATTGAACTAAATTGTGCCTATATATCATTGTTTCGGAGTTGGATTCTAAAGGAAAGGCGGTTTTAGAGCCTTGATTGCTATTTTTGGACTGAGGTAAGTGTTTGTTCTAATTTTGGCTTGAGGGATTAGGGTTAGAGTGTTATTTTCTACTTGCTAAATGTGGAGTACGGTGTATAGGCATGGTGACGGTTATCTATGCACCGGAGTCTAGCATGACCGTGAGTCTTATATGTGTTGGATTCGAATTTAATGGTAAAGCTTTCTTGCTTGGGTTGATAAGCATAATATATTGTGGTTGGTTTGGCTTTTTGGAGCATTGGCTCGGAATAGAAATTGTTATCCGAGTAATAGGTGATTAAAAGTAGAATGTGTAGCGATTAGTCCCTTGCCGAGACATAAGTATTTATTGTATTCTCCCTTGCCAGGATGATTGAATTGTTAATTGTATTCCCTTGCCGGGATTTTCTTATGATTGTTGTTACTCCCCTCGCACTTGAGTTGCAGTCGTTGTTTGGGTGAGTTCTTGGTATTAAATGTTGAGGATCAGGTTGCACGCCGCAACGGTATTGATGAATATTGAGGATCGGGTTGCACGCCGCAACAGTATTGATTGTTGAGGATCGGGTTGCACGCCGCAACGGAGATATCTGTTGAGGATCGGGTTGCGAACCGCAATGGAGTATGGACTGAGTGTATTGTGTTCGTATGTAGAGACTTCCTGTATTTTCCTTATCAATTGTAATTTTTCAGCTTTATTTCTTTACCGTTGATTCCTATATATATAGACTGTGGTACCCCACAACATGTTTCCCCCACCCTTTTTACTGCTTAAATTAGTGTATTTTCCTGTTATTGCACATATATCTGTACAAGTTATTTGTGGTAGGTCCTGTCTAGCCTCATCACTACCTCGCCGGGGTTAGGCCAGGCACTTACCAGCATATGGGGTCGGTTGTATTGATGCTACACTCTATGCATTTCTTTTGCATAGATCAGGACGCAGCTTTCGGACCGCAGCAGTATTAGATCGGGAGCATACCTTCAGTCCAAGGACTCTTGAGGTAGCCTTGCTGTCCGCAGGCCCGAAGTCTCTTCTTTATTCAGTTTGTTAATTCTTGTATTGAAACAGACTGTTATGATTTCTTTCAAACGGTTGTATTTAGTGAATCTTAGAAGTTCGTGAGCTAGTGACACCAGGTTCTGGGTAGAGATATGTTTCAAACTTCCGCACTTTTGGTTTTATTTTTATTTAGCTTAAAGTCTTCCGCACTTGTTAATTGATTTCCGTTTATTTATGTTGTTGAGATTTATCGGAGAATGTTTAAAGTTTGGCTGGCCTAGCTCCGTTAGTAGGAGCCATCACGACTCCCGACGGTGGGAAATCTGGGTCGTGACAGTCCTGAACTTAGAGTCACAAGTTCAAAAGTTAAGGACATGCAGTCCTAAACTTAGAGTTACAAGTTCAAAAACTAAGGACAAATAGTCCTTAATATTTACACAGCATTCATGTAGTTAAGGACACTATGTCCTTAATTTTTCCATAACATTCATGAAGTTAAGGATACCATGTCCTTAATATAGCATTCATGAAGTTAAGGACGCCATGTCCTTAATATTTACACAGCTCCCATGTCTAACGCATGAGTATTTCCGTCCAAGCGGGTAAAAAATTATTAAGCACTGACTAAAAAGTAAATACATCCTAAACCGTAGATAAAAAGTAAAGATATGTTTAAATAGTGGCTAACCGTGCACTTATGAGGGCTATAGGCCGGAGACTAGTCAATATTAGAGCGTAGGCAAATCCATAACAGAGTAGTTATTTTGTATTAGAAAATGCAAATGTAGTGATTCCAAGATTTAAAGTTTATAACGAGCTCGGGATTTTAGTCCTTTTAAATTATTGTGCTCTATATTATTAATTTATATATATTCAAAACAAATACACAGCTAGACTAACGCTACTAAATTGGATTACACTCATAACTAGAGGTGCCAAATAGACAAATTGGACTTATTTTGGACGGGTCAAAATAGGTTGAGTTTATAATTGGGCAGGTGGACCCGCCCATGACTTACTTGGGCCGAGATGGAATGTGTTAAGATGGGCTAAATATATAATTTTGCTTATAGCCCAAC
>MU752586.1:2398-34278 GCA_026770625.1 Nicotiana glauca | reverse complement strand
CCCCCACTCTTACCAAGCTTTAATTAATGTATATTATTTTCTTATGAATTATTTAATTATCAAATAAAATTTTTTTCTTTTGTTATGATCATATATAATATATGAAACAAAAAATATATATTTTAAAAATATTTTAACAAAGTTATACATGGAACAATTTGACCTTTGATAACTATTCCTATGTCTGCTACTACTTTGTTAGAGGCTAAGTTCCCTCTATCCTCCGGGAAGGGAGCAGAAGAAGAAGTCCTCGAGACTCAGGCTACAAAAATTACCACATCATTCGAATAGGGCTTTGAGCAAATAGCAACTCGAAAGTACTTTACTTCACTCCCAGTACTAAAAGACGTGACTTCAAGAGTGAATTTTTTCTTGCAAATTGCTTATTTTATTTTTTCTTTAGCATTTAGTCATGTAATTAATACTCCCTTTATTAGTCAACTTATTTTAGCATGACTTAGTATTTTTATATTATGCTTATTTTTATTATGGGTTTTTAATTAGCAATATCTATATTACATAATTTTATTATTTTTATTATTGAATATTTTAGGATAATGTCATACCCGACCTATGTACATCCCTAATAAGAACACGTCGAAAAAGGAATTAAAATAAAAAATAAATAAATGAGGCAGCATATTAAAAATCTGCCCAACTTCATTGACTGCCCAATTTGGAGGAGTTGGAGGGGTGGATTTAGACTGAAATTAGCACCGCAACTCATTACCAAACTCTAGGCCCGAACTCGGGTGAGACTGGAGAAGAGATAGGGAGAAGTGTTATAGGACCAACAAAAGACATAGACACTATTCATGGTAGGTCAATTCCGAGAGGCATATGCTACGACCCGCAAGCAGTAAAACCGACCATCAAAGTGTAAGCTACCAAATTTGCATGACAAGTTCTCAGAATGCAAATAATATACTATTAAAAAAATGAATATACCATGAGTTTTACTCTTTTTTTCTTTCTTTCAATATATACCTTATTTGTACGCCCGCATGTTTTTATCATTTTTATCGTCGAACTACAATGACATAGAGAGAGCTCATAGGGGACACATTAATTCCATTGGCGGTGGTCATGAACTATTTGTGGCTGTAATTATATACTCCCTCCGTTTCAATTTATATGAACCTATTTCCTTTTTAGTCTGTACAAAAAAGAATGAACAACTTACCTTTATTGAATGATTTATAGCCACACAAAAATATATATGCTTCATTTTACACCACAAGTTCAAAAGTCTTATCTTTTTTCTTAATTAAACTTTATACCCAATCAAATGGGTTCGCATAAGTTGAAACGGAGGGAGTAGTTATTTCAACCAATGATACTTGACACACACACGCGCGCGCGCGCACACACATACATATATATATATATATATATATATATATATATATATATATATATATATAGCATCAAATTAATTAATTTTAATTGTATTTTATGTGTTTTGTTTATCAATGTATATTTCACTTGTAATTACTGAGACACCTCGTACTAATTATTTTTATTGCAATGCTGGACAACATGAGGAGAAAACATACGCTTGATTTCTTATATTATGATAATCTTTCTATTAAATTGAAATTTTACCAAGCCAACAATGACTTAGTTTGTACTATGTCAATAATACAACCACGCAAGAAAAGGAAAACCTAAATACTGGGAATTCTATGTGTAAACTTTGCTTCTTTTTCTTGTTCCCTCGTGAGGTTGCGTTATTAGAATTTTCTCTTCTGTTTTAATGAAAATTCTTATCTCAACTTATTGGCTCTTTGTAAAAAGTCATTAACTTATTGAAAATTCTTATTCAATTGACAAATTCTTAAAACAGTACGTAAAGAGCCAGTAATTTTATTCGAATGGACAAATCTCAACTTATTGACTTTTTCCTTTCGGTGATGATAGCAATTAAAAGAAAAATATTAAAGTTTTAACAGCGAAAAACTAATATGCAAAAGTTATATTAAACAAAAAAGAAATAATCAAAACAAACCCAACCGGTTTATTTGAATTTCAAAATCGAAGAGGGAATTACCGAATCCAAAATAATATAGAACCGATCCCAGAAACTGATTGGATGCATACCCCTACATATATACGGCTCTCTATTAATTCTCCAATTATTAATAAGAAAATATACCTAGTATAAATCATTAATGTGTGCTTGCTCTTTGATAAGAAGTTTTAGACTTTGTTTCATTCTCTTCGTCTTAATTAAGACATATTAAAAAAATTCAATTTAAGGGAAAGTTCCTTGGCCCTAGCTGATAACAAGATTACCTGTATATGAAAGCCAACGTGTATGTGACCTAAATATTTTAATACAATATATATATATATATGTTCACATGAACGACTTAGTTAAACTCATATTCACATTACTAAATCTCTTGCTTGGTGTCAGTACTAAGCAGTAGTACTTCTCATACGTTTAGCTAAAACGGATAATAGTACTCTTTAGTTACCCGTTGGACAGCTTGAT
Organism: Nicotiana glauca; assembly: GCA_026770625.1. Lineage (NCBI taxonomy): Eukaryota > Viridiplantae > Streptophyta > Magnoliopsida > Solanales > Solanaceae > Nicotiana > Nicotiana glauca. Next base: position 31,781 of record MU752586.1, on the reverse strand, counting down.
TATAATACTCTAATCTTCAAAAGAATACATGTATTACTCGTATGGCCCAGCCCAACCTAGCCCGTAATTTAGCATGGTTGGACTGGAATATTTGGAGCCCGTTTAAAAACGAGGCTTTTAAGCCCGGCCCAAGTAAGCTCGTGGCCTGTGAGGCTTGACTGAGGCTGGGCCTAATAAAATATTTATTTAAAATATATAAAAAATAAAAAGTATATTGCCTTTAGAGATAGAAAGTCAGAATTGGATCTTTACTAAGAGAAACCAAAACGTGATCTTGAGAAGTTTCAAGAGATGGATGTTATCATGTATTGGAAGGACCATTCTAGAAAATATCCCGATCTTTCAATGATAGTGCTTGATGTACTTAGTATTCTTATTACTATAGTAGCATCGGAATCAACATTTAGCATTGGTGGCGTGTTCTTACAAACTATAGAAGTTGTATTTATTATAAAAATGTCCACACACTTGTTACTACTCAAAATTGGATGTATAGGTTTTTCCAAACTCAAATTGGTAATATTTTTTTAATGTGAATTTAAATATTATTAATTTTTAAAATTTAATTAATTAATATTGCATATGAATTGTAGATGAAAGTGAAGATATTAAGACAACCTTGCCACAAGCGGATTCAAATGTGTTTGATGAAGATGATGTGTTGGATATCTCATAAGCACCATGAACGTTCGCTTGAATAGTGTGTTTTAAGTTTTGACTTTAAGTGAATGAAATATAGTCTTGTCTTTTATTTTTTTTTGTATTTATTGTGAAATATTGGAACAATATACAAAGTTATTAAGTTTTGCGAATATTTTGCAACAAGATATTTTTTAACTTTTAAATAATTATTTTTTTAAGGTTAGAACTTAGAGAAAAAATATAAAATTATATTTTAAAAAATGATGGACCGGTCCGTGGGGGCCCGCGGCCCACATAGGGCTGGGGTGGCTGACCATTAATGGGGGGCTAGCCCAGCCCATCAATTGATAAAGCCCACGTGGACTGGACTGGATTAGCCTGGCCCGACCCATATTGACATCTCTACTTGTAATATAGAAAAGGTTAAAATAATAACTGATACGGAATATACTAGAAACTAAGAGATTGTCGATGTCCTGACCCAAATACTGGTCGTGATGGTGCCTATCACATTACTAGGCAAGCCAGACCAAACTATCAAACTACAACCCATTTTCAGTTAATGAATCATTTACTAACATGGTTTAATTACTAATTATCATAATAAGTGCTTAAAACATCAAAGTAGATATGCGGAAGTCAACAAAACATGAAAGACTACACAGCCATAATGATTTGGTGTCACGAGTCTAGAGCCTCTAATACAAGTCTGAACAGTCTACTACATGAATAGTCTAGAAATACGAAAAAAATAATAAGATAGAAGGGAGAAATCAGGACTGCGGACGCTATGCAGCCACCTTGAAATCCCCGCTGAATGCTGGAAAATAGCTTAAAGCTCTCACTCGGCCTCTCGGGCACCTGTATCTGCACACAAGGTGCAGGGAGTAACGTGAGTACACCAACTCAGTAAGTAACTAAAATAAATAATGTACTAAAAGCAGTGACAAGCCGTTCAAAACATATATTCTAAAACCAGTTCTGTCATAAATTCATCAGTTTCAGTTTAAAACTTTGAAATCAATTACTTGATAATATGTCCAACAAAGGCTTATTTATAAAAAGAGTAAAAACAGTAGAAATATCATAATAGGGCCTCTCGGGCAAAGGATCACTCAAAATATGGTCTCTCGGGCAGCCTCTCAGTCACACGTGACTCAACTCTAGTCACACAATATTCACTATCAGCATTCGGCTCAATATTAACTCATATTAATAGAAATCATAATAACTGTTGCGGCGCGCAGCGCGATCCATAAATTTATAGTCGATTACACTCGCTGAGGGTGTGCAGACTCCAGAGGGGCTCCTATAGCCCAAGCATCATATCGCTGCGGCACGCAGCCTGATCCAATATATATTGTTGCAGTGTGCAGCCCGATTCATATAAGTATCGCTGCGGCGTGCAACCTGATCCATAATATATACATATAATATCCCCACCATAAGGTTCTCAACCTCTCTTGATCCTTAGCCTAACAGCCTCTCGAGCATCACAACATAAATTAGGGAACCCAACCCAAACAGTACTTACATTAGGAGTAGAATGATAAAATCAGTTTTAAGCATTAAATAGGTAAAATAGAACTGAGGTTATGCTTTTAATAACTAAAGTGAGGAAAAATAATTAAAATGCCCCTAAGTGTTACAGATCGGCACAAGGCCCCAAACTTGGCATAAAGCCCATAATACAGTATAAGGATCCAGAATCTAGAATAATATAACATTTATAAATAAAATACGCGGCTTAATAGTCACTACGGGATGAATCAAGTCACAGTCCCTACCGGTGCACGCCCACACACTCATCACCGCATTTATCAAATTGAGTCAAATACCGGGGTTTATACACTCAGTTCCAAATTTACAATGGTTACTTACCTCAAACTGGTAAAAATACTACTTTGCGATGCCTTTGCCTCTCGAATCAGCCTCTACTCGCATCGAATCTAGTCAAAATCAGAGTGGGTATGTCACAATATGCTAAGGGAACCAAGCCCAAGCGAAAATAATCAAAAAGTACCAAAAAATTCAAAATTAGCAAAACCCGAGCCCCGGGCCCATATCTCAAAACTCAAAAATTTTTACATCAACGAATTTCTTATCTCCCCACAAGTCTATGCATATAAAGAATGCCAAAATCGGAGTCCAAATGACCCCTCAAATCCCAAACCAAAAATTTAAAATTCCAAGCCCTAGTTCTTCCATTTTGTTCAAGTTTCCATGAATTTCTAGATAGATTTCACAGTAGAATCAAATTTTAGTTTCGAAATTCTTACCTCCAAACGTTTTTCCTTGAATCCCTCTTTAATCTCCTTCAAAATATTCTTCAAAACGAGCAGTTATGGTTGAAAATACCCCCACATTCGCGAACAAAACGTCTTTAAAACATTCTGCCCAGGCCTGACATTCCTCCTTCGCAAACACAGTCAACGCCTCGCGTTCGCGAAGTACAAAATTACATTGACCACTTTTTCCTTCTACGTGATTACGACCAAGGCCTCGCGAACACGATCGCGACCTCTCTTCCGTGAACATGAAGCACAATTGTCTTCCAATACACATGACCCAATTTCTTCTACGTGAACGCGACACTACGCATGCGAATACGATGAACTGAACTCGCTACCCTTCGCGAACGCGTAGCCTGTTCACAAACGCGAAGGCCAAATTCTCACCTTCCTCAGTTTACTCTTCGCGAATGCGAGGATCCTCCCGCGAACGTGAAGACCAAAAGTCTGCAACAGCAGAACCTGCAATTTCTGAAATTCTCTAAGGCACAAAATGGTCCAATTAACCACCCGAAACTCACCCGAGGCCCCCAGGACCTCAACCAAAGGCACCAACACATCTTAAATCCTTATTCAAACTTTCTCCAATCATCAAAACACCTCAAACAATATCAAATTACCCAAAACACATCGAATTCAAGCTTAAGATTTTAAAAATCTTCTTAAATACGCTTTCGATCAAAAACCCAACCAAAACACGTCCGAATGACCTGAAATTTTGTACACACATCCCAAATGACTCAACGAAGCTACGGAAACTCTCGGAATTTCATTACGAACCCCTGATCAAAATCTTACCTACCAACCAAAAATCGCTAAAATAACAACTTCGTCAATTCAAGCCTAATTCTACTCCGGACCCCCAAAACCCATTCTGATCATACTCCTAAGTCGTAAATCACCTCCCGCAGCTAACCGAACCATCAGAACTCACACCCGTTCCCTCTAACACACACGTCAATATCCGATTGACTTTTTCCAACTTAAACCTTCTTAAAAGAGACTAAGTATCTCAAACTTCACCAATCTCCTTCCGGACTCAATTCGACCAACCCGATACCACAAAACATAGAAAACGAAGCATAAAGAAGCATAAATGGTGAAAACGGAGCGGTAAATCATGAGACGACTGGCCGGGTCGTCACATCTTCCCCAACTTAAACAAACGTTCATCCTCAAACGAGTCAAGAGACATACCTGAAGCCTCAAATAGGTGGGGATATCTGTTCTGCATCTCTCGCTCGGTCTCCCAGGTAGCCTCCTCCACGGGCCGACCTCTCCACTGCACCTTCGTTGAACCTATATCCTTTGACCTCAATTTTCGAACCTGATGCTCCAATATAGCTGCTGGCTCTACATTATAAGTCAAATCATCCTCTAACTGAAACGTGTTGAAATCCAGAACATGAGACGGAACTCCAATATATTTTCAGACCATAGAAACATGGAAACCGAATGCACACTCGACAAGCTGGGGGAAACGCAAGCTCATAAGCCACCTTCCCAACTCTCCGGAGTACCTCGAAAGGCCCATTAAACCGCGGACTCAACTTCCCTTTCTTCCCGAATATCATAACATCCTTCACGGGCGAAACCTTCAACAATACCTTCTCACCAACCATGTAAGACACATCTCGAACCTTCCTGTCAGCATAACTCTTCTGTCTCGACTGCGCTATACGAAGTCTCTCCTGAATTACCTTCACCTTATCCAAAGCATCCCGAACCAAATCTGTCCCCAATAGCCTAGCCTCACCGGGATCGAACCAACCAACTGGAGATCTACATCGCCTCCCATACAAGGCCTCATATGGATCCATCTGAATACTCGACCGGTAGCTGTTGTTATAAGCAAACTCTGCAAATGGTAGAAACCGATCCCATGACCCTCCAAAATCAATCACACAAGCGCGTAGAATATCCTCCAATATCTGAATGGTGCGCTCGAACTGCTCGTTCGTTTGAGGGTGAAAGGTTGTACTCAACGGTACCTAAGTACCCAACTCTCACTGAACAAACTGCCAAAATAGGGAAGTAAACTGAGTTCCCCGATCTGAAATAATGGAAACTGGGACATCATGCAACCGAACAATCTCCAAAATATATATCTCTGCCAGCCGCTCTGAAGAATAAGTAGTACAAATAGAAATGAAGTGCGCGGACTTGGTCAGCCTATCCACAATTACACAAATACCATCTAACTTCTTCAAAGTCCGAGGGAGTCCAGTAACAAAGTCCATAGTGATCCTCTCCCATTTCCACTTGGTAATAACCATCTATTGAAGCAAGGCACCCGGTCTCTGATGCTCATATTTCGCCTACTGACAATTGAGACACCGAGCTACAAACCCCATAATGTCCTTCTTCTTTCTTCTCCAGCAGTAGTGTTGTCTAAGATCCCGATACATCTTCACGGCTCCTGGATTAATAGAATACCGTGAGCTATGGGCCTCCTCTAGAATCAACTTCTGAAGCCCATCCACATTGGGCACGAAAATGCGGCCCTGCATCCTCAACACTCCATCATCACCAATGGTCACATCTCTAGCATCATCATGCTAAAATCAGTCCATAAAGACAAGTAAATGCGGATCATCATACTGGCGCTCTCTGATGTGATCATATAAAGAAGACCAAGATACCATACAAGCCAATACCCGACTGGTACACACGGTCTACAATAATAGTATCGCCCACCGGGGTAGATACATGAACAGGTAAGGTAAGAGACTTACGAGGAGTACCCAAATAGCAAGCAAAGTATGATGACACATAAGAGTAGGTGGAATCGGGATCAAATAACACAGAGGCATCTTTGTAGCAGATTGAAATAATACCTGAAATTACAGCATCGGAGGCAATGGCATCGGATATGCCTGGCATAGCATAAAAATGAGCCTGACTGCCCCCTGATTGACCTCCCCCTCTGGGGCGACCCCTGGCTAAGTGATCCCCGCCCCTTGCTGGCTGGGCGGGTGGTAGTGGAGCAACTGAAGCTGAAGCTGATGACTAGCCCCTCGGTTGGGATGAACTAGAAACATGGCGGGGATACTACCTCCTCATATGACCAAACACCCCACACTCATAGCAACTCCCCGGTGCTGGAGATGGGAACTGAAGGGAACCCCTCACACCGTATTGATCGGCGGATGAACTTGGTATAGAAGAGCCCTGAACTGATGGAGCACGGGATGAGCTCTGAACTAGAAGGGAACTAAGTGATAAATGGCCCTGGTGGGAACTATGGGAAACATGACCGGATGAAGCTCCACGATAACCTGAGCGATCAGACTGTCTATGTCAAAACTGTCGGCCTCTGCCGTACTGAAACTGGCCCCTCGAAGGAGAACCACTGTAGCTTCCAGATCCCCGAGGCCTCTTGGCCTCCTTCTCCTCTCGCTCCTGGCGATGGACAGACTCAATCTCCCTAGAAATATCCACCACCTCCTCAAATGTGGAACCAGTGAACCTATCCCTGGTCATGAGAATGCGAAGCTGATATTTGAGGCCATCAACAAACCTCCTGATCCTCTCTCGATCTGTGGGAACCAACTAAACTGCATGCCGGTCTAACTCAGAGAATCGTATTTCATACTGCGTCACTGTCATCTCCCCTTGACACAACTGCTCAAACTGCCTATGTAGCTCCTCTCGTCGAGACTATGGTACATACTCCTCTAGAAAGAGAACAGAGAACTGCAGCTATATAAAGGGCGCTGCTCCAGCAAGCCTACGCCTCCCACCAAGTGAAGGCAGCCCCAAAAAACTAAAAGTTGGTAAATGCCATACCACTGGTCTCTACAATCCTTGCTATACAAAGCATCCTCTGACACTTATCTAAAAATCCCTAGGCATCTTCGCCCTTTTCAATGCTGAATGTCGGGGACTGGAGTCTAACAAACCTCTCAAGTCGACCATGCTCATCATCCGACATCACTAGTACTACAAACTCCTGAGCTGGTGCAACCATTTGGGCTAGAGGTGCCCTCGGTGTCTGGAGCCCCTGCACATCCTGATCAGGTGTACAAGTAACGGGGGTCTGAATACCTCCCACGGTCTGTGAAGTAGCTGCGGCCGTAGTAACTGAGACAGTCGGAGCCAACCGGTAAACACTGATAATATCTTAGCTAGAGCCTCTTGAAGGCTTAGGATCATAATAGGCGCAGCTGGTGCCTGAGCTGGTGCTGCTGCAGCATCCACAACGGGGCCCTGGTCCTGAACTGGGGCAGCTAGAGGATCTGCAGGTGCTGCCCTTGTTGCTTTGCCCCTACCGTGAACACGACCGCATCCACAGCCTCTGGTGGCCGCAGCTGGTGGCACTGGTGGTCATCCACCCTGTCCAGTAGTGTGTGTCCTCACCATCTATGAGAGAATAGAACAACAGACATTTAGTACTCGGATCAACAAACTCACACGATAAGAATTTCATGAATGTGAAGTTTCCTAAAGGTTCTGAAGCCTCTCGAGGATAAATATAGACTTCTCTGTACCGATCCACGAGAATCTACTAAACCAACTCATGACTCGCGAGACCTATGTAACCTAGGCTCTGATACCAACTTGTCACGATCCAAACACCGGTCGTGATGGCGCCTATCACATTACTAGGCAAGCCAGACCTAACTATCAAACTACAACCCATTTTCATTTAATGAATCATTTACTAACACGGTTTAATTACCAATTATCATAATAAGTACTTAAAATATCAAAGTAGATATGCGGAAGTCAACAAAATATGAAAGACTACACAACCCACACTAATCTGGTGTCTCTAGTCTAGAGCCTCTAATACAAGTCCGACCAGTCTACTAAATGAATAGTCTAGAAATGCGGAAAAATAATAAGATAGAAGGGAGAAATCATGGCTGCGGATGCCATGCAGCTACCTCGAAATCCCCGCTGAATGCTGGAAAATAGCTAAAAGCTCTCACTCGGCCTCTCGCGCACTTGTATCTGCACACAAGGTGCAGGGAGTAACGTGAGTATGCCAACTCAGTAAGTAACTAAAGTAAATAATGGACTGAAAGAAGTGACGAGTAGTTCAAAACATATAATTCTAAAATCAGGTCTTTCATAAATTCATCAGTTTCAGTTTAAAACTTTGAAATCAATTACTTGACAATATGTCCAGCAGAGGCTTACTTATAAAAAGAGTGAAAATAGTAGATATTTCGTAACAGGGCCCCTCGGGAAAAGTATCACTCAGAATATGGCCCGTCGGGCAACCTCTCAGTTACACGTGACTCAACTCTAGTCAAACAATATTCACTATCAGCACTCGACTCAGTATTATCTCATATTAATAAAAATCATAATAATCGCTGCGGCGCGCAGCCCTATCCATATATTTATAGTCGACTATGCTCACTGGGGTGTGCAGACTCCAGAGGGGCTCCTACAGCACAAGCGTCATATCACTGCGGCGCGCAACCCGATCCAAATATATATATCGCTGCGGCGTGCAGCCCGATCCATATAAGTATTATTGTGGCGTGCAGCCTGATTCATAATATATACATATAATATCCTCACCATAAGGTTCTCAACCTCTCTCAGTCCTTAGCCTAACAGCCTCTCGGGCATCACGACAAAAATTAGGAAACTCAGCCTAAATAGTCCTCACAATAGGAGTAAAATGATAAAATCAGTTTTAAACACTTAATAGGTAAAACTGGACTGAGGTTATGTTTTTAATAAGTAAAGTGAGGTAAAACAGTTAAAATTCCCCTAAGGGTTTCTACAGATCGGCACAAGGCCCCAAACATGGCATAAAGACCATAATACAGTACAAGAATCCAAAATCTAGAATAATATAATATTTCCAAATAAAATACGCGGATGAATAGTCTCTACGGGATGGACCAAGTCATAGTCCCTACCGGTGCACACACACTCGTCACCACATTTATCAAATCGAGTCAAATACCGGGGTTTGTACCCTCAGTTCCAAAATTACAATGGTTACTTACCTTAAACCGATGATAATACTACTTGACGATGCCTATGCCTCTCGAATCGGCCTCTACTCGCGTCAAATCTAGTGAAAATCAGAGAGAGTACGTCACAATATGCTAAGGGAACAAAGCTCAAGCGAAAACAATCAAAAAGTACCAAAAATTTCGAAATTAGCAAAATTCGAGCCCCGGGCCCACATCTCAAAACTCAGAAATTTTTACATCAATGAGTTTCTTATCTCCCCACGAGTCTATGCATATAAAGAACACCAAAATCAGAGTCCAAATGAACCCTCAAATCCCAAATCAAAAATCAAAAATTCCAAGCCCTAGTTCTTCCATTTTTGTTCAAGTTTCCATGAATTTCTAGATAAATTTCATAATAGAATCAAGTTTTAGTTCCGAAATTCTTATCTCCAAACGTTTGTCCTTGAAACCCTCTTTAATATCCTTCAAAAATCCTTTAAAACGACTAGCTATGGTGGAAAATACCCCCACCTTTGCAAACAAAATGTCTTTAAAACATTCTTCCCAGGCCTGACATTCCTCCTTCACAAACGCGGTCAACGCCTCGCGTTCTGAAGAATAAGTAGTACAAATAGAAATGAAGTGCGCGGACTTGGTCAGCCTATTCACAATTACCCAAATAGCATCGAACTTCTTCAAAGTCCGAGGGAGTCCAGTAAAAAAGTCCATAGTGATCCTCTCCATTTTCCGCTTGGGAATGACCATCTGCTGAAGCAAGCCACCCGGTCTCTGATGCTCATATTTTGCCTACTGACAATTGAGACACCGAGCTACAAACCCCATAATGTCCTTCATTCTTCTCCAGCAGTAGTGCTGTCTAAGATCCCGATACATCTTCACGGCTCCTGGATGAATAGAATACCGTGAGTTATGGGCCTCCTCTAGAATCAACTTCTGAAGCCCATCCACATTGGGTACGAAAATCCAGCCCTGCATCATCAACACTCCATCATCACCAATGGTCACATCTCTAGCATCATCATGCTAAAATTAGTCCCTAAGGACAAGTAAATGCGGATCATCATACTGGCGCTCTCTGATGTGATCATATAAAGAAGACCAAGATACCACACAAGCCAATACCCGACTGGGCTCAGAAATATCCAACCTCATGAACCGATTGGCCAAGGCCTAAACATCAAATGCAAAAGGTCTCTCCCCAACTGGAATATATGACAAACTCCCCATACTCACTGCCTTTCAGCTCAAAGCATCGGTCACCACATTAGCCTTCACCGGATGGTATAGTATAGTGATGTCATAATCTTAAGCAACTCCAGCCATCTCCACTGTCTCAAGTTAAGATCCTTTTGCTTGAACAAATGCTGAAGACTACGGTGATTAGTGAATACCTCACAAGACACGCCATACAAGTAGTGCCTCCAAATCTTCAACGCGTGAACTATGGCAGCCAACTCCAAATCATGAACGAGGCAGTTCTTCTCGTGGGGCTTCAACTGAGAAAAGCATAAGCAATAACTCTACCCTCCTACATCAATACACAACCAATCCCTACTCTCGAAGCATCACAATACACTGTATATGAACCTGAAACTGATGGCAAAACCAATACTGGAGCTGTGGGCAAAGCTATCTTGAGCTTCTAAAAGCTCTACTCATACTCATCTGACCATACAAATGGAGAACCCTTATGAGTCAAATTGGTCAAGGGCGATGCAATAGATGAGAATCCCTGAACAAACTGACGATAATAGCTTGCCAAACCAAGAAAACTACGAATCTTCGTGGCTGAGGACAGTCTGGGCCAACTCAGAATCGCCTCTATCTTCTTCGGGTCAACCTGAATACCCTCACTGGACACCACGTGTCCCAAGAATGCTACTGAACTAAGCCAAAATTCACGCTTGGAGAACTTTGCATAAAGCTTCTGCTCCCTCAATCTCTGCAACACAACCCTCAAATGCTCCGCGTGCTCCTCCTAACTATGCAAATATACTAGGATATCACCAATGAAAACTATGACAAATGAGTCAAGATAAGGCCAGAACACGCTGTTCATCAGATGTATGAATGTTGCTGGGCATTGGTCAGCCCAAAAGACATAACCAGGAACTCATAGTGACCATATCTGATCCTGAAGGTCGTCTTAAAAATGTCTGAATCCCTGATCTTTAACAGGTGATAACCCGAACGGAGATCAATCTTGGAGAATACCCTCGCTCCCTGAAGCTGGTCGAACAAATCATCAATGTGAGGTGAGGGATACTTGTTCTTAACTGTTACTTTGTTCAGTTGCCTATAATCAATGCACATTCTCATCGTGCCATCCTTCTTTTTCACAAACAGAACCGGTGCACCCTATAGGGACATACTAGGCCGGATGAACCCCTTATCTAGGAGTTCCTGAAGCTGCTCCTTTAACTCTTTTGGCTCTGCTGGTGCCATACGATATGGCGGAATAGAAATAGGCTGAGTGCCCAGCACCAGGTCAACACCAAAATCAATATCCCTGTCCGGTGGCATGCCCAGTAAGTCTGCAAGAAATACATTACGGAAATCCCTCACAAGTGGAACAGAATCAATATTGGGAGTCTCAGCTCCAACATCCCTCACAAAGGCAAGATACGAAAGACAACCCTTCCCAACCATACGATGGGCTTTCAAGAAAGAGATCACTCTGCTAGGAACATAATCAGTCACACGTTGCCACTCTATCCGTGGCATGCCTGGTATAGCCAATGTGACTGTCTTAGCATGACAGTCTAGAATAGCGTGGCACGGAGATAGTAATCCATGCCCAGAATGACATCGAAATTCACCATAATCAATAATAAAAGATCTACTCAGGTCTCTAGACCCCCAATAATCACCACACACGACCGGTACACACGGTCTACAATAATAGTATCGCCTACCGGAGTAGATACATGAACAGGTAAGGTAAGAGACTTACGGGGAGTACCCAAATAGCAAGCAAAGTATGATGACACATAAGAGTAGGTGGAACCGGGATCAAATAACATAGAGGCATCTTTGTGGCAGATTAAAATAATACCTGAAATTACAGCATCAGAGGTAATGGCATCGGATATGCCTGGCATAGCATAAAAATGAGCCTGACTGCTCTCTGATTGACCTCCCCCTCCGGGGCTACCCCTGGCTAAGTGATCCCTGCCCCTAGCTGGCTGGGCGGGTAGTAGTGGAGCAACTGGAGCTGAAGCTGATGACTAGCCCCTCGGCTAGGATGAACTAGCAACACGGCGGGGATACTGCCTCCTCATATGATCAAACTCCCCACACTCATAGCAACTCTCCGGTGCTGGAGATGGGAACTAAAGGGAACCCCTCACACCGTAGTGATCGGTGGATGAACTCGGCATAGAAGAGCCCTGAACAGATGGAGCACGGGATGAGCTCTGAGCTAGAAGAGAACTAAGTGATAAATGGCCCTGGTGTGAACTATGGGAAATATGACCTGATGAAGCTCCACGATAACTTGAGCGATCAGAATGTCCATGTTAAAAATGTCGGCCTCTACAGTGCTGAAACTGGCCCCTCGAAGGAGCACCATTGTAGCTGCCAGATCCCCGAAACCTCTTGGACTCCTTCTCCTCTTGCTCCTGGCGATGGACAGACTCAATCTCCCTGGCAATATCCACCACCTCCTCAAATGTGGAACCAGTGACCCTCTCCCTGGTCATGAGAATACGGAGCTGATATGTGAGGCCATCAACAAATCTCCTGATCCTCTCTCGATCTGTGGGAACCAACCAAACTGCATGCCGGGCTAACTCAGAGAATTGTATTTGATACTATGTCACTGTCATATCCCCTTGACACAGCTGCTCAAACTGCCTACGTAGCTCCTATCGTCGAGACTATGGTACATACTTCTCTAGAAAGAGAGCAGAGAACTTCTGCCATATAAAGGGCGCTGCTCCAGCAAGCCTACGCCTCCCACCAAGTGAAGGCAGCCCCAAAAAACTAAAAGGTGGTAAATGCCAAACCACTGGTCTCTAGAATCCTTGCTATACAAAGCATCCTCTGACACTTATCTAAAAATCCCTGGGCATCTTCGCCCTCTTCAACGCTGAATGTCGGGGGCTGGAGTCTACCAAACCTCTCAAGTCGATGCTACTCATCATCCGGCATCACTGGTACTACAAACTCCTGAGCTGGTGCAACCGGTTGGGCTAGAGGTGCCCCCGGTGTCTGGAGTCCCTGGATAACCTGATCAGGTGTACAAGCAATGGGGGTCTGAATACCTCCTACGGTCTGTGAAGTAGCTGCGGCCGTAGTAGCTGAGACAGTCGGAGCCAACTGGTAAACACTGATAATATCTTAGCTAGAGCCTCTTGAAGGCGTAGGATCACAATAGGCACAGCTGGTGACTGAGATGGTGCTGCTGCAGCGTCCACAATGGGGCCCTGGTCCTGAACTAGGGTAGCTAGAGGATCTGCATGTGCTGCTTGCTGCTTTGCCCCTATCGTGAACACGACCGCATCCACGGCCTCTGGTGGCTGCAGCTGGTGGCACTGGTAGTCATCCACCCTGTCCAGTAGCGTGTGTCCCCACCATCTGTGAGAGAATAGAACAACATACATTTAGTACTCGGATCAACAAACTCACACGATAAGAATTTCAGGAATGTGAAGTTTCCTAAAGGTTCTGAAGCCTCTCGAGGATAAATATAGACTTCTTCGTACCGATCCACAAGACTCTACTAAACCAACTCATGACTCGCGAGACCTATGTAACCTAGGCTCTGATACCAACTTGTCACGATCCAAATACCGGCTGTGATGGCGCCTATCACATTACTAGGCAAGCCAGACCAAACTATCAAACTACAACCCATTTTCATTTAATGAATCATTTACTAACACGGTTTAATTACCAATTATCATAATAAGTACTTAAAACAGCAAAGTAAATATGCGGAAGTCAACAAAACATGAAAGACTACACAACCCACACTAATCTGGTGTCTTTAGTCTAGAGCCTCTAATACAAGTCTGACCAGTCTACTACATGAATAGTCTAGAAATGCGGAAAAATAATAAGATAGAAGGGAGAAATCATGGCTACGGACGCCATGCAGCTACCTTGAAATCCCCGCTGAATGCTGGAAAATAGCTAAAATCTCTCACTCGGCCTCTCGGGCACTTGTATCTGCACACAAGGTACAGGGAGTAACGTGAGTACGCCAACTCAGTAAGTAACGAAAGTAAATAATGGACTGAAAGAAGTGACGAGTAGTTCAAAACATATATTCTAAAATCAAGTCTCTCATAAATTCATCAGTTTCAGTTTAAAACTTTGAAATCAATTACTTGACAATATGTCCAACAGAGGCTTATTTATAAAAAGAGTGAAAACAGTAGATATATCATAACATGGCCCCCTGGGAAAAGGATCACTCAGAATATGGTCCCTCGGGCAACCTCTCATTTACACGTGACTCAACTCTAGTCACACAATATTCACTATCAGCACTCGGCTCACTATTATCTCATATTAATAAAAATCATAATAATCGCTGCGGCGCGCAGCCCTATCCATATATTTATAGTCGACTATGCTCACTGGGGTGTGCAGACTCCAGAGGGGCTCCTACAGCCCAAGCGTCATATCACTGCGGTGCGCAACCCGATCAAATATATATATCGCTGCGGCATGCAGCCCGATCCATATAAGTATCGTTGCGGTGTAAAGCCTGATCCATAATATATACATATAATTTTCTCACCATAAGGTTCTCAACCTCTCTCAGTCCTTAGCCTAACAGCCTCTCGGGCATCACGACAGAAATTTGGAAACTCAGCCTAAATAGTCCTCACAATAGGAGTAAAATGATAAAATCAGTTTTAAACATTTAATAGGTAAAACAGGACTGAGGTTATGCTTTTAATAAGTAAAGTGAGGTAAAACATTTAAAATGCCCCTAAGGGTTTCTACGGATCGGCACAAGGCCCCAAACATGGCATAAAGCCCATAATACAGTACAAGAATCCAGAATCCATAATAATATAATATTTCCAAATAAAATACGCGGCTTAATAGTCGCTACAGGATGGACCAAGTCACAGTCCCTACCGGTGCACACACACTCGTCACCACATTTATCAAATCGAGTCAAATACCGGGGTTTGTACCCTCAGTTCTAAAATTACAATGGTTACTTACCTCAAACCGATGATAATACTACTCCACGATGCATTTCCTCTCGAATTGGCCTCTACTCTCATCGAATCTAGTCAAAATCAGAGCGAGTACGCCACAATATGCTAAGGGAACAAAACTCAAGCGAAAACAATCAAAAAGTACCAAAAATTCCGAAATTAGCAAAATTCGAGCCCCGAACCCACATCTCAAAACTCATAAATTTTTATATCAATGAGTTTCTTATCTCCCCACGAGTCTATGCATATAAAGAACACCAAAATTGGAGTCCAAATGACCCCTCAAATCCCAAATAAAAAATCCAAAATTCCAAGCCCTAGTTCTTCCATTTTTGTTCAAGTTTCCATGAATTTCTAGATAGATTTCATAATAGAATCAAGTTTTAGTTCCGAAATTCTTATCTCCAAACGTTTGTCCTTGAAACCCTCTTTAATCTCCTTCAAAAATCCTTCAAAACGACTGGCTATGGTGGAAAATACCCCCACCTTTGCAAACAAAACGTCTTTAAAACATTCTTCCCATGCCTGACATTCCTCCTTCACAAACGCGGTCAACGCCTCGCGTTCGCGAAGCACAAAATTACTTTGACCACTTTTTTCTTCTACGCGATCGCGACCAAGGCCTCGAGAATGCGATGCTTCAGCCAGGCGACACTTCGCGAATGCGACCTCTCTTCTGCGAGCGTAAAGCACAATTGGCTTCCAATACACATGACCCAATTTCTTCTACGCGAATGCGACACTACGCATGCGAACGCGATGAACTGAACTCGCTACCCTTCGCGAACGCGTAGCCTGTTCGCGAATGCGAAGGCCAAATTCTCACCTTCCTCAGTTTGCTCTTCGCGAATGCGAGGGTCCTCCTGCGAACGCGAAGACCAAAAGTTTGCAACAGCTGAACCTGCAATTTCTGAAATTCTCTAAGGCACGAAATGGTCCGATTGACCACCCGAAACTCACCCGAGGCCCCTAGGACCTCAACCAAAGGCATCAACACATCTTAAATTCTTATTCAAACTTTCTCCAATCAACAAAGCACCTCAAATAACATCAAATTACCCAAAACACATCGAATTCAAGCCTAAGTTTCTAAAAATCTTCCGAAATAAACTTTCGATAAAAAACCCAACCAAACCACGTCCGAATGACCTGAAGTTTTACACACACATCCCAAATGACTCGACGAAGCTACTGCAACTCTCAGAATTCCATTCCGACCCCCGGATCAAAATCTCACCTACCAACCGAAAATCGCCAAAATATCAACTTCGCCAATTCAAGCCTAATTCTACTCCGGACCTCCAAAACCCATTCCGATCACACTTCTAAATCGTAAATCACCTCCCGAAGCTAACCGAACCATCAGAACTCACATCCGAGCCCTCTAACACATAAGTCAACATCTGGTTGACTTTTCCAACTTAAACCTTCTTAAAAGAGACTAAGTGTCTCAAACTTCACCAATCTCCTTTCGGACTCAATCCGACCAACCCGATACGACAAAACACAGATAACGAAGTATAAAGAGGCAGAAATAGGAAAGCGGAATGGTAAATTATGAGACGACTGGCAGGGTCGTCACAGTTTCAGTATAACACAAGATCACCTTTTCTTACTATCGTAAGATTCAACGTGTGAGCAAGTAAGTTTTATACATTCATGACTAGATAAAAGAAAACTAGACATAGTTAATTAAGTCTACTTTTAATAAGGCTTAACGTGTTTCCAGCATTCGTTGCTTAGGGAAAAGCTCTTTTTTCATCTCAAAAGGAGCCAAAAATAAATTAATTAACATTTACTTTTTGCTAAGAGCCCGTTTGGTCAAGCTGCCAAAAACTACTTATTTTGAAAAGCGCTTTTATTCAAAAATGCTTTATGAAAAATTACTTTTACAAAATAAGTAGTTTGTGTTTGGTCAATTCGTTTGAGTAGTACTTTTTGCAAGCTCATTGTGTTTGGCCAAACTTTTAAAAAAATACTTTTAAGTATCAAATTACAAAAAAGAACAGTAAAGGTTCAATTTGCGAATAGTATTATTTATAAAAGAAAAATAAATTTAAACATATTTTAGAAAAGAATTCCATTAAAATATAAAATGTAAAGTAAAAATATAAATAAAAAATTCTTATTAATATAATATAGTTATTCCCAAAAAATGATATTGAGTGTTTAGTATTACTTATTATTTACATGATAATTTAAATATGTTAAAATACATCATTCAATATAAACTTAAAATCTACTCTTAGGAATAGGAGAAAGAGAATAAAAATGTAATTAAAATAAAAAAGAGAATAGATGTATAGCAGAAATAAAAATAAAAATAAAAAGGAAAAGGAAAAGAAAATTTAAATTAATGAGGGATAATTTGAAAAATATAAATTTATTGTAAGGTTATTTTTGTCTTGAATAAATTAATTTTCTGCTTCTGCCTTCTGCTTTTTGGAAGAAGCTAGAATTTTAAGCTTCTCCCCAGAAGCAGCTGCTACTCAAAAGTACCTTTTTATTTTGGCCAAACACCTTAAATTTTTCAAAAAGTAATTTTAGCCTCCAAGAAGCTCTCTAGGTCCTTTTCTTTTGGTCGAACTTTTTACAACTAAGTCGTGTAATTGAAGTATACGTTCATTATTCTTATTGGTAGAAGTCATGCGTGAAAAATATTAAGTTTCAAAACAGCCATTTTAGGTGTATATACTAACTTTTAAGTTTTCTGGAAAGATAATTTTTCCATATATGTAATATTTGATTAGTCATATAAGAAAAATTAAAACAAATGTTGTTGGCTAAACCAGTCCAATTATGAGACTTTATTCGCACACCCAACAAAAACATTTTCATAGCTAATGAAGCATTTGACTTGTGGTATTAAATAATACCCGGAGTGATATTTGCAAAAATTTATGAAGTATTATATAAAATAAAATGTAGTAAAACAAGTATATTATCGATAAGGGAGTATAAGTATTTAAAGACAAAGATTCTTTTAAAATAGTTATTATCTCTTCATAACATTCTCCATATTATTATTCACTGCATAACCCATGCATTATTATTAACTGCATTACAATTCCTTCATTTTTATTAACCGTAAATAATCCATACGTTATAATCCCCATAACTACGTGAATTACCATTTCCCCTAATGGCATTAAAATTCCTTACTTTGAATTTGAGAACCCGACATGCCAACTTTATTAATTAGTTACCTCCTATAGCAGTATATCAGAAATAGACACTCCCCCGGTTCCCAAGTCTTAATCTTTTCGGCAAATCGAATTTATTTTAAAATAATTGTCATTATGGAAAAAATATGAAAACACTTATTAGTTTAAAAGGTATGAAAACACTTATTAGTTTAGTTTTTCAAATTATTTTTATTGCGTCAATTAGAAGAGTATTAATTAAGCTAGACGTTTAAGGGAAAAATAAAGAGTAATTTAGATCCAAATATTCTTATGAGTATTCACAGCACGATATAATCTATCTATATAAGAGAAGCAATTTATTTTCATGTGCTCTTTGGTCTTTGGGAAGATTCTATTTAACACGAAGTAAGGTTGTAGGTAAGATGTGGAAAATAATATTTTGAAATGAAAACACAAATTGGTTAGGAGAAGAATAATAAGCAGTCAAACGAACCTATCGCTCTACTACGTGAAAGGGTTATTTCTTTTTGAAAATTCAGTAATCACAATTCACAACTCACTTTTTTATGCTAAGTTGGCAACTCAATTAGTACTTATCTTACCTACTTTTTTGTAGATGCAATTGGCAAGGAAATAATTGTATAATTTTCTTGGAATTGAACATTCTGTTTAATTACTCTAGTCGATAGCTGAGATCAACTTTTAGCTCAACCTAAACATTTAATTGGATTGTGAGCGAACTACGAGCAAAAGGTAAAACAGTTAAACGACTGGCAGTAGCGATTTAATCAATCAGATAAGTTATTTTATAACTTGTCACTTACAAAAACCTTCAAATTACTGGCTTATTACTTTGTGTTAAAGTATATGTGCTTAATTGTTATATGCGCGGTTGGATAGGCTATATGCACATATAGTAAGATTGTAAAATGGAAGTGTTGACCTGAGTGATTTCTGTTTTGATGATTGATAAAGGGACATATGCATAAACTAGGTCCATGAATAGTATACACAGGTCACGGAGATTTATGCAAAAGGCATGCGCGTACAAGGGATAAGTATAAGTGGTTATATCCCTGAAAGAAAAGACCACATAATTGATAAGGAGAATGACTCTTTACTTGAAATAAGGAAAGAGTTAGAGATTGAAGTTAACAAGAACTCTTCCACCAAGGAAGAGTAAATCTGTTTCTAGTTAATTTAATCCTACTAACTCTATATATTTCAGTTGTAAGGAAGAATTGAGAGCAAAATAACAAGGCATTTTGCAAGCAATTCCTATGTGTTTCAAGAAGTACGAGCCTGAAGCTACATAAACCAGATAGAAGAACCAGTTTCATGTGTTTGTCTTTTATTCTAGTTCAATTGTAGTAGGAGAATTTGAGTTGTACCTTTCAGCTTTCTTAGAAGCAAAATGTATTAGGTATTTGAGTTGTATTGTTCAAGTTAGAGTTAACTTGAAGTTGTTCCAACAGCCTGTGACTGGTTTCTCCAAGGGTTAGAGGTAATCCTTAGGTTTACAAGAGTTTTGTAAACATTGTTGTTTGGCTCAGAGTTGTAGTGAAGTTTTGGGAAAAATCCAACTAGGAAGTAGATCGTGATTTTCTCACAGTTTGAGCCGGTGTTTTCCACGTAAAAGTACTTGTACTCTTTACTTCCTGCATTATTTATCCTGCAACTGTAGTATAAGGAACGCATAGAAGAACCAAGTCCTTCTCTAATTCAGTGCACACAAAAATTGGACACCATATAAATCATTCCCCTCTTGCATGGTATTGAAGTATAAAATATCAAAGTATAAATATTCACACTTAGAATTCACTTCAGCATAAACTTTGAAGTTTTTGGTGAGGAGCTTGTATACGGGTGAAACCGGGGGTAACATATACCCCGATTTCTCGGTTGGTCAAACAAAGCGAGAATATGAATACACGGGATCAAAATCGAAGATGAGAACTTCTTGTACCAAGGCCTGAACTGAATACTCTCCATCGGAATTGATAAAACGACGTAACCCAGACCCGGGATGGGTTCTGAGACTTCGGGAAATGCGTGCACGTTTGTAGACGACGGATAGATGGCTGTGATATCCGGGACCAACCAGATATCACGACACGGATCTCGCTCAACGGCGGTTTATAGATCAATGAATAATAAGAGGGGAAGAATTTTACCTTTTTTAGAGTTGTATTAGGGGTAAAACTCTCCTACTATATAAAGATAAGTTCTTTCTTTGATAAGACAGATTGTAACACGTATGTCAAGACATTACAAACTTATTTCTCTGCTTTCTAGCTATTGAAAAGTTCTTATTTTAGTTGTAGTTCTTCATATACATTTGGTTTCAAATGGAGGGTCTGGTCGAGGGCAAAACTATTGTTCAGCTTAAGTTCGAGCCCGGCCTTAACGTCACAACTGGTTTGGTTATTCATTTAATCTTTAATTCATTCATCTAACATTCTTGATTACTTGTGTTGAATCAATCCACATATCCTTAAAACTGCGTATAAATATAATTGTTATCCATTTTAAGGGTAAACAGTTTGGCGCCCATTATGGGACTAAGGATTATAGTGGTGGTTTGATATAATTATCCATAACACACTCTATTTTACGCTTGTCCTTTGAGGTCTCAATTTCAGGTTTTCTTAAAAATGTCAAATTCTAAGTCTGCTCACTTGAACATTGAGGTTGAGTCTGGCCATCATGGAGAAAACAAGAATTTGGTGCCTAACAATGAGGTGCCTTCAACTGATCCCAACAAAGTCCCAGTCGCCGATCCAATTGGCGCCAATTCACAGGTTGCTATCAACGTCAAAATGCCACCTAACCCCAAAAATAGCATTCGTGGAGGCCCCCGACCAATAGTTCGAGAAATGCTCGATGGCAAAGACGATGGGAAAAGCCTGCGGCTAATCTTCGAAATGTTGCAGGCTCAACATGAGGCGATAGCGCATCTATAGAACCAAGGACACCCCCCCCCCCGGCAGGATCAAGCCCGAGGTCTCGAAAAAGCACCCGAAGAAATAAACAAATCATCGAGATGTCGTGTGAAGTTATGCCCGAGGACAACCCCGAGATAATAAAAATTCTTGAAGCATTGATGAAGCGGGTGGAGTCAGGTGAGAATAAAATTGAGGCCAACGACAAGAAGGTTGAGACATATAATTCCAGGGTCGATCAAATCCCAGCAGCACCTCTGATATTGAAAGGGCTGGATTCCAAGAACTTTATCCAAAAGCCTTTCCCTCCGAGCGCTGCACCAAAGCATATCCCAAAGAGGTTTCTTAAGTACAATAGAACCACAGATCCAAAAGAGCATGTGACCTCCTATACATGTGCCATCAAGGGGAACGACTTGGAAGATGACGGAATCGAGTAGGTGTTACTAAAGAAGTTCGGGGAAATTTTATCGAAAAGAGCAATGACATGGTATTACAATCTTACCCCCAAATTCCATTGACTCGTTCGCTATGCTTGCAGATGCTTTTGTGAAGGATCATGACGGGGTCATCAAGGTCGAGACCAAAAAATCAAACATTTTGAAGGTTAAGCAAAGAGACAACGAGATGCACAGGGAGTTTGTCTCAAGGTTTCAAATGGAACGGATAGACTTGCCTCTGATTGCGGATGATTAGGCCGTTCTAGCATTCACTCAAGGACTTAACCCTCGAAGCTCTTTGGCTTCGCAGTAGTTAAAATAAAATTTGGTAGAGTACCCGGTAGTAACTTGGGCCAATGTTTACAACAGGTACTAGTCAAAAATCAGAGTCGAGGACGACCAACTCGGAGCCCCTTTCGGGTCCATTTATCCCATCTGAACCCACCATAAGTCTAAGAGAGTTTTTGATCATCAATCAAGGCCTTGAGCTGGGAGACCGTATTAGGAGCACGAGCGACAGCTGCACGACCATAAATATTGCTATAAGACTATACTTACGAGTTCTCGAGGAATGGAAGGAACTCGGGAGGGGTCAGGACTTCAGTCTTTACCGAATAAAATGCCATTGCCAATCTCGATCTCGGTCCTTATAGATGCTCAAAAATGGGGCCTTCCTGGCTCGACGAACAAGCTTGATTAGTCCCCCTCGAAGAATTTAGAGATTGTACAGACAAAGTAAGTGGTCGAGGATGAACAGAGGGGATTCAGGTTGCTCACGAAATGGCGTAGGAGGATCACGATCCTCTAGAGGGACGGGTGGATTTTATCGAGGCACGCCTAATACCTCTTGCAAAAAAAGTAGTACTACTGGGTCTACGAGGCCCAGCGTGAAGGGATAAGTGTAAACACTTAAATACCTCTCCACGTGGGTAGTGATTCCATCCTTAGGTCCGGGGATAACCATGTCCTTGCCTTCCAATTTACTATCCACTCGGACTATGGGAAGGTATCTTTAGTGACAAAGCATATGTATCTCCATGCTCATTTGCCTCGGTCTTGTTTGACGGAGGCCTTCTTGTCCTTGAAATCGTCCCCGATTGAACAGTCCCCGGGTATGAAGCTTTTCATAGGAGGCTCTAGAAACACCTTGGGGACATCAACTTTGACATCTGCGACCGGGTAGGAAGATGAAGGGGTTGTTCGCTGTGGTACGGACTTGAAAATTTTGGCCATCGTAAATTTGGAAAAATATATGAAGATTTGAAGAAGGCGTATGAAGATTTGAAGGTTAGAAGTGAAGATATGAAGTTCTGGGTTGAAAATCCAAAAACAATATGGAGTCTTGAATGTTAGAGATGAAGAAGTGAAGGTTCAAGAAGCGAGGTACGAAGATTTAAGAAAGTTGAAAGCCTTTATAAAGTCGAAGGTAAGAGCTAGGATCAGAAAGTGAAAGAATTCAAGGGGGTCAAAGCTTTTATAGGGGGGAAATAAAATTAATACGCGATGTTTCACATTCGAAGGCAATCAGTCGATGATCGACACGTGTTCGAAGTTAGAACGACGTGGCTGATGGGACGTTCGGCTTATCTGTCATCTCGGTTGTAACATGTAAAGGAAGGAATCGGGGTTCATCTATCATTTCCTATCGTTTCGGACAAGCTACTCTCTGGGAAACAAGGGGACTATCTTTACGGGTGAAACCGGGGTAACATATACCCTGATTTCCCGGTGGGTCAAACGAAGTAAGGGTATGAATATGCGGGATCAAAATCAAAGCTGAGAACTTTTTTTACCAAGGCCCGAATGGGATGCTCACCAACTGACTTGATAAAATGATGCACCCCAGACCCGGGATGGGTTCTGAGACTTCGGGAAACGCGTGCACGGTTGTAGGAGATGGATAGAGGGCCGTAATATCCGGGACAAACCAGATATCACGGCGCGGATCTCACTTGATGGCAGTTACAGATCAGTAATCAACGAGAGGGGAGAATTTTTACCTTTTTTAGACTTGTACTAGGGGTAAAACTCTCCTACTATATAAAGGGGAGGTTTTTTCTTTGATAAGACAGGCTGTAACATGCATATCAAGGCAATATAAACTTATTTCTCTGCTTTCTAGCTAATGAAAAGTTATTATTTTAATTGTATTTCTTCATATACATTTGGCTATGAATTGAGGGTCCGGTCAAGGGTAAAACTATTGTTCAGCTTAAATCCAAGCCCGGCCTTAACATCACAACTGGTTTGGTTATTCATTTTATCTTTAATTCGTTCATCTAACATTCTTGATTACTTGTGTTGAATCAATCCACATATTCTTAAAATTGCGTATAAATTTAATTGTTACCCGTTTGAAGGGTAAACAGACCTCAAATAGTTGTTTTTAAGAATTAAGGTACCAGCCATTTAAAATATGATTTTAACTTTTACATATACTGTATGGTGCGTAAATAACTTTTATATTATTAGTATATTTTAATATGTTATTCATCTTAATATTTAGTAGACCAAATTAAGCGTATTATACAGAGTTATTTGTTGTTACGTGATAGATCACTTTAATCTAATAGTGTCATTAAACATGGTTAGCGTACACACTTAAGCTCTTCTAACTAATAGAAAAATACAATCATAAAAGTATACCATTTCCCAATTAATGGTACAAATATACACCAGTGGAGAGAACAATAAGAACATGCGAGGTAAAAGTCAATAATTATTTGTAGCCGAAGATTTCAGAGTCAATCGATGATACAAAGCGTCATATACAAATGCCTTGTAATATGGGCCGGCGTTGTTCAATAAAGGATGTGTACTCGGCTTTGAGCCGCAATATTTCGTCTGGAGAATTTGACCAACTTTAAGTTTGACAAATCAAAAGAACAAATAATACTGTTTAATTAGGATAATAAATTTTAAATTTTTTTTTTTTAAATTTTATATCCAATTAAACATGTTCATATAAATTGAAACGGAGGGAATATTAGATAGCAACATGCATGCAATAAAAGAATTAATATCAAAGACTGGTATTTTTATCCGTAAAAGCATAAAGAAATATGTTAAATACACGTGTAAACTGGTTAGTTAATTAAGCTGTCGATGTCATGGTCAATTATCAACCTTTGACTTAAATTCCTCGGGGCTCATCAAACTTCTCCTTCTATAAATACCCATCCTTTCTCTCCTTAGTCCATCAACAGTATTTTCCATTATTTTAATTAGGGAACTGTATCCCACCATATATATATATATATATTTGAACATATCTCCCTCTATATACTGAGAGAAAGTGATCGATCGAGTGAATGGAGTTTAAACAGTTTTCTCAAGTTGCTATCCTACTAGGCATGGTTGTCATTCTTATTTTCTTTGTATTATGTAAAATATTATATTCTTGGTGGATTCTGCCCAAACTGAAACATCAGAAGCTTAAGGCAAATGGATTTGAGGGACCAGCACCAAGTTTCCCTCTTGGAAATATTAATGAAATGAAGAAGGAGCTGATGAACACAGCTTCTTCTGCTACTTCGTCAGCTTCTCTTTCTTCCTTAAGCATTAGCCATGATATTCATTCATTGGCATTTCCATACTTCGCTAGGTGGCAGAAATTGCATGGTATATTCAGCAGCTTAATTATATTCACTTAAGACTAGGTACAATAGGTATATACTATTTTCTTGTTCATTGAAGCATTCTTTATATATATATGCAGGAAAAGTATTTACATACTGGCTGGGAACAGAACCATTTGTTTACATAGCAGACCCTGAATTCATAAAGAAGATGTCTGCGGGAGTAATGGGCAAAAGTTGGGGGAAGCCAACAGTTTTTAAGAGGGACAGAAAGGCCATGTTTGGTAAAGGGTTGGTTATGGTGGAAGGAGATGAATGGATGAGACACAGACATGTTATTACTCCTGCTTTTACCCAAGCTAACGTCAAGGTATATATCACTATCTCTCTTTTACCCTGTGCTTGCAATTTCTACTTTCTTCAAGCATATTCTATATACTAGAAATCAGTTTTCATATGAGGCACCACATAAAGTGAAATGATTTTAAAACTCAAATTGGTGAATGCATGTGATGTGACTCATCCATAATTCCGGAAATAGTTAAAGAACGTACTAGCAAGTCATTGATTTAATTTATACTCCACTAGTAGTATATAAACAATGTAAAAAAAAATTACACTCAGTATATTTTTACCTATCATATATTTTATTTTTGAAGTTACCAGATTAGAATTATCATATATAAACAGTACCTGTTGTTCTATTTACACTTGGTTTCCAGGGCATGGCAAGCTTAATGGCGGAGTCAGCCAAAAACATGCTAGACCGTTGGACTGCTCTCATCAACTCCGGGAACCCAGAAATCGATGTCGAGAAGGAAATAATTAACACGGCGGGAGAAATCATAGCAAAGACAAGCTTCGGCATCAGCTACGAAAATGGAGAAAAAGTATTTAACAAATTGAGAACCATCCAATTCACACTTTTCAAGTCTACACGTTATGTCGGGGTACCATATGGCAACCTCATCATGTGCCCTAAGGAGACTCTAAAATCTCATAATCTTGGGAAGGAGATCGATTCTCTGCTCATGTCGATCATTGAAAATCGTAAAAAGATGAACAAAGATGATCGTACAGAGCACGATCTTCTTAGTCTTTTGCTGGCAGGGAACGGGAAGACATTGAGTACGAGGGAATTGGTGGATGAGTGTAAAACGTTTTTCTTCGGAGGACATGAGACCACTGCGCTGGCACTCACGTGGACTTTGTTGCTGCTGGCAGTTCATCCAGAATGGCAAACTCAGCTCAGAGAGGAAATCAAACAAGTGATGGGTGATAATGCTGAAATTGATCCCACAAGACTTGCTTGTCTAAGAAAGGTAAGCTAATTAATTAGTCTCTAGTTTCTGTTAGTCTTGTGAACCATCTATATCATATGCTATATCTGATTATTATTGGTCTACATGTTTAACGTTCTCTTTTGTCTTCTCATTTATGTTCACTTGATACAACGAAAAAAAAAAAAAAGCTAAGAACAAAAGCAAACTTTTTAAGTCTAGATATATTACACGATGCCACGTAAATAATTCTAATATAAGTTTTACACATGTCAACGCCCTGCAGCCAAATAGTTGATTTTGACCATTAGGAAGAAAATAAGAGACCACATGTAGCACATGTACCAACATTGGTACAATTTGTTAAAAGAATGATCAGTCGCCGGCCACGGCCCAACCGTCAAACAGTCAAGCCTACTCGTTTTCCATCTTATTGTCTTATCTTCAACCCTTCTAACAAAAAAAAAAAGGACAAATAAATAAGAAAGAGAAAGAGAGAATATTGTTCAGGATATTCATTTTTTCTTATGCATATATATATGAACTGAAAATTTTGGAATGTGAATATGCAGATGGGATGGGTGATGAATGAAGTACTAAGACTATACTCACCGGCACCAAATGTACAAAGGCAAGCCAGAGAAGACATTCAAGTAAACAACCTAGTCATCCCCAAAGGAACAAATGTATGGATTGATTTGGTGTCCATGCATCACGACAAGCAACTTTGGGGAGAAGACGTGAATGAATTCAAACCAGAAAGGTTTAAGGATGACATGATATATGGTGGGTGTAAACACAAAATGGGATATTTACCATTTGGTTTTGGAGGAAGGATGTGCATTGGTAGGAATTTGACAATGATTGAGTACAAAGTTGTCTTGTCTTTAATCTTGACAAAATTCTCATTTTCCATTTCACCTAACTCCTATAGACACTGCCCTTCTATCATGCTTTCTCTTAGGCCCACACAAGGATTGCCTCTTATACTCCAACCTCTTTAGAATATATTCTAGAATAATTGTTCCTTTTTTAAATACCTAGCTCTCAGTTCTACAGCTATTTTGGATGGTTGTTAATCATCGTATTATATCGTATTGTTATTTTAAATACGATATTTGTTTTGATTGTTACTAAATTTTAGTGTATCGTATTGTTAAATTCGTTGTTACATAATAACGAAATGTGTCACTTTATGTAACGACCAATTTAGTGTGGTCGCATCAGTACCTTGTTTTTTTCTCTCAATCTCAGCCTTTATTATTATTAAATAATTTTATTTTATCATTTACGCTACCTTTTTATATAGTAATTTTACCCTGTATCATAATTTGTCTTTATAATTTCACAAGTTTATTCTTCATATTGTTGGTACGTGATATCATGAAACGATGGCAAACGACACAATCTATTCAAACATTATTTTTATCAAGCGATACAGTACAATATGATACGATACATTATAAAACTATGCGTAACAAACATCGAAACAAGCTGTTATGTTTGTCCTCTCCTATTTCTTATCGGTCTTTTTAAAGAGAAATTGTTAGGAGAGATGTCTTGTGAACTACAATTCTCTCTTTTGTATGTGTCAAACTCCTGTACTGATCACTTCCCAGTTTAAGATTTATAAAAATGATGGAATCCCAATTTATATTGCTGCGACTAGGGGTGTTCATAAAAACCCAAAAAATCGAACCAAACCGAAAATCAAATCAAACCGACCAAGAAAACCGATACTTTTTTATTTGGTATAGTTTTGGTTTTGAATTTTAAAAACCGATCCAATTTGGTTTGGTTTTGGTTTTAATCAGAAAAAACCGAACTAAACCGACTATAAGAGTAACTATCTCAAATTTATTATTACACCTATATATATGTATATTGTTATACAAATTTTTTTAAAAATTATGGTAAATGTTAATCGTTTGCACTTTTAATATAGTTTTTTACCTTTACATTCAAGTTTGATTGACAATTTTCTTTTGTTTAGTGTAAGAATCCATTTCGTGTTAAAAATAACTTATTTTTAATTGAGTCCTTACATTATTCATCACTATTTAATTCAATTATCATCAATATATCTTGGTAAATAATAGATTTCTCAAACGACAATTAATTTGATAGTGTTACATTGAAAATGTGATCGCCGGAATATGTGTTTGGTAGTGTATCTCTTATATTTAAGAAAAACCCGATATATAACCGAAAAATCGACATAAGCCGAATCGAGAAAAACTGGCTTAATTGGGTTGGTTTGGTTCTAATATTTGAAAAACCGACTTACTTGATTTGGTTTCTTTTTAGGGAAAAATCGATCCAAACCGAACCATGGACACCCCAACCTGCGACTATGAGCGGTCATATGGTTCGGCACAAGGGAATCATGAATTATAATCTCACTTCCTATATATTATAGATAATATTAAAATTCTAATATAAAATTTATATCTATTTTAACTAATACCTATACAGACATGAAATAAATATAATTTCAATTTATATCGAGATTAGTACCTAATTTCAGTAACCAAACGAGGCTTAGTGTTGTACCTTAAAAAAATTTGTTAGCCTTGTCGTGCAAAGACTAGTTTACCGATTACTCCATCCGTTCTAATTTATGTGAACATGTTTGATTGGGCACGAAATTTAATAAAAATAACGATTTTTGGAATTTGTGGTCCTAAACAAATTAAAAAATGGTCCAAAGTATTTGTGTGGTTATAAAAGCTTCTTATTTAGGATGTGTTTGGTATGAAAGAAAATATTTTTCGAAAAATATTTTCCAATTTTACCATGTTTGGTTGGCTTAAATGTATTGAAAAATATTTTCCTTATCAACTCTATCAAGAGAAGGGAAAACATTTTCCAAAACTTCTTCTCAACATTCTCCATCCTCACAAACCCACCCCCTCTCACCAAAAAAGATTTTTTTTT
>MU752580.1:20465-30505 GCA_026770625.1 Nicotiana glauca | reverse complement strand
GCAGCCTATTGGGCGTAGCAGCATGGATGACGCTGGGACTAGGTGAGCTGCATCATTCGAGACGGCCGCAGCTAGAGTAGTCCCTTCCTTTGTACTGTATTTACTTTCCGTCCATTGTATTCCAGACGGATGTTGTATGTTATTTCCCTTGTCAGTAGATGCTCATGCACTTGTGACTCCGGGTTCTGGGATGGTTCGAAGTATTGGATTTATTGCTTAACTTTTAAATTCGATTCGAAAACTTTAAAATTTCTAAATAATGAAGGAAAAATCATGTATTTCAAAAGTGTTAAACGAGATTTAATTTAGTATTTGACTTGACTGGCCTGACAGCAGTGTCCGGCGCTACCACGACCCTTAGTGGATTTTGGGTCGTGAGAAGAAAAATTACACATCTTGACCTCTCCCAATGGAGACTCAGTTTCTAATCACATATACAAATTCAAGATACTCAATTGTCACATATAGAATCTCGAACACATTAGTACCATTCTCGAGAGTCATTTACTCTGTTTAACTGCATTTAGCCTAATCCAATGAACATAACCACCAATGCCTCATTAGCACTCTGACACCGCAAGATATGACCTCATCATAATACAAGTAAGCATCTTCCTACTCTATGCACCGAGCACTCTTTACTAACAACAACTTAAGACATCCTGTGATTCTCACACACATACGAGGCACCGTATAACCTTTGAAAATAAAAATAAATTCCTTCATAGCCATCCTTGAACCTAATCTCCGTAAGCCATAACTGACTCACCAACGCACCTCAAATTGGAACCAACATAGCACTTAGCCATATAATAAACTTAATCAATAGAAAACTCCCCAATTTGGCTCGAAGCCATAGATCAAAATGCACTCAATAAATCATACGCATGTACTCTATTGTTGTCATAATATCATAGTGAGATTAACTAAAATCCCTTATAAGCTTGTGAAAACATATATCAATTAGAATTTAACTCTTCTGCAATTCTCACCTTCACCTTCGCAACAGATACACCCACTCTCTAAGCGAACAATTTAGATTATCAACACATTTTCTTCACTTGTAAATGAGATATCCTAACATACACATAAGGATTACACCACTTTAGAACACTTCGCAGGAGATAACCCACCTGTTTCGCCTCAATATAACATTTCTGTATACCTTCCACCATTATACACATTACACAGTTACTCAATCTTCCTGAGTCTGAACTTATACCGCAACATGAAATTTACATCACTTCCAACTAGGAGACATGAAAAGATTCTTCACGCGCCCATAACTCGGGGCTACACATCCAGCCACAATGGAAATCAAGCACTTATTAGTTCATCTATCATCCAGCAAACCTCCCTCGTCACTTCCAAGTCACATAAATACATCTTGCAGGACTAACATACTCATCACGTGGCTATCCAGCCGTCACTTTCACTAATAAAGACAATACCGAACGTATAAGTTCGAAACACTTGCTCACACAATCAGCACCTCGGTGCTCAAGCCATAGGCCAAGATCCAGCCTCAAGTCCTCTAGATTGGCCCAACATCAAACTCACAAAGATCACATCTCGCCCCTTGATCGGGGAATCACGAGCCATCAAGGCACATCTAATACTGAGCGTTCATGCGCGCATGCAAATGCGTGGAAGGAATTTCAAAGTTTCTTTTCAAGATGAATCAAGGACACACGCCACACGATAAGAATTCAAGAAT
Source organism: Nicotiana glauca (assembly GCA_026770625.1). Taxonomy (NCBI): domain Eukaryota; kingdom Viridiplantae; phylum Streptophyta; class Magnoliopsida; order Solanales; family Solanaceae; genus Nicotiana; species Nicotiana glauca. The sequence continues at coordinate 28,788 of MU752580.1, read as the reverse complement.
GTGAAGTTTTCCTAAAGGTTCTGCAGCCTCTCGAGGATAAATACAGATGTCTCCGTACCGATCCGCGAGACTCTACTAAACCTGCTCATGACTCATGAGACCTAGTAACCTAGGATCTGCTACCAACTTGTCACGACCCAAAACCGAACCCTATCGTGATGTCACCTTTCGTGGGGACAAGTCTAGCCAACTAAACCTAATTCGTCTTTTCAAAAATAGTTAAACTTAAATAAACAGCTTAAATATGACTTAAAAATATTAATTAACGGAAATGCAACCCAACACAGCCCTAATCGGGGTGTCACAAGTCACGAGCATCTATTCGAATGTAAATCCACTACAAGGTCTAAACTATACAAAATTGGAATAATGAACAATAGAGAGGAAAATGGTGCTGCGAACACCGACCGACACCTCCTTAACTCATATAACTCCGCCTCTGATCGGCCAAAACCCGCTACCGGGTGAATAGATACCTGCATCTACACACGAGATGCAGGGAGTAAAGTGATTACTCCAACTTAGTGAGTAATAAAGGTAAATAACAACTGAGCGGTAATAAATCACGTATGGCAAATCATCATGCTATATAGAAGCAGTGTAAACCCTTTTTAGAAAACAATGAAGCTATGAATTCTTTAGAGAAACATCTTAACTCAGTTTAAGCCTCTTTTGAAATGTCCTTTTCAGCGGTTACACAAACGAATGCAAAACAAATAGTGCAGATAATTACAAAATTTCCGCCCCGCGGACACAACACTCAGTTATCAAGGAATGCTAGAGTATCAGGTCTATATTGCAAGAAGTAGCACAAAACAATAGATAATAATAGACAAATAAGATAATGCAAATACATCAAATAGTGTCGGTACCGCTGCGGCATGCAGCCCGCTCCACATATCGCTGCGGCGTGCATCCCGATCTATTTATCATCGACGATGCTCATTGGGGGTGTGCAGACTCCGAGAGGGGCCCCTTACGGCCCAAGCGCTATATCAAGCCATCTCGTGGCATCAAGTCTAGGCCTTCAACCTCATATTAGTATTAGTATAACACTGCTGCAGCGTGCAGCCCGATACAAAAGCATCCTCACAATACAGGCCCTCGACTTTACCCAATCAAATCACATAAGCTACTAGGGTAATAGTTAAACATGATGCTCAGCCCAAATATTATTAGAAATATCATTTCAAGTGTTAAAGCAAAATAAACTTGGCTGAGTCTTAAAAACAGTGGAAAATACATGACTGAGTTCAAGTATAAAATCAAAATAGTGAGTAAATATCAACAATAATCCCCGGAGGGTTCAAATAGTTGGCACGAAGCCAAAATATGGCAATCAGCCCATATTATATTTAGCTAAGGTTTGGATTTTTTTTCCTTTAGTCCAATTTTAAGACCCAAATACGAAGCCCAAGACCCTTTAACCCATCATCTCTTTTTTAATTTAATCCTAGCCACTCACTCCTTTTTCATCCAATGGTCTATATTCCCCCATACCCCCATATATAAACTCTATCTTCCAAAAAAAATGACCGAACCCTAGAGAACACCATAGCTGTCGCCGCTCCCTCCCTCCCCTCATATCCATCTTCAGCAACCTAATCTCTACAACCACGAAACCCTCTCCAGCCGCCAATATCACATACAACATTCCAACCGCCACACACCACTACAACCGCACACTCACCTCCTCTCCAAAACTTCACTGCCACACGACCACCCCTCTGCCGCCGTCCCTCCATTAGTTACAACTAGCCCTTGAACCTCCTAAGCTAAGAGCCGCCACCAGACCCTACTAAAAAATGAGCCGCCGCTAGACCCTCCACCTCCAAGACTCTAGAGCCGCCGCTCCTTCTTCTTCCTGTCACAAAAATCGGCCACACCCACTCACGCACATAGTGAAGGAACGGATGAAACAACAACAGTAGCGAGAGGGAGAGATTAGTGAAGAAATAGTCTAAGTTTTGAGAGATTTTCTTCTCTGTTTTCTTGAAGATTTCACAAAAGTACATGTAATTAATAACATCTCTATTTTGATTATTAGTTTGTGATTACATTCCAAAAACAAAAAATAGGACAGGAGGAGATCTATATAAAAAAGTATTTCTGTTCCTTCTTTGAATTTGGTCTCATCTAATGGAATACGTTTGAGTCGCTTGTCGGAGTCAAATTTGCCGATATTGTCGTGTGCTACTATTGGATCCTTAATTGGGGGATATAGGCTGGATATTGTTGTTTATTTGGGAGTGACCTACGCCTTTGAATTCTAGCATCTCCCCTAAGGTTGGCTGGCCGGAGAATGTCGTTTTCGATGACCTCCATTGGTGCTAAATAAAGTTTCGGCGATCTTGTGTTTTTCAGAATTTCGTGTTGGTTTCAAGAGGTCTTGTTTGTCCAATGAGTTTCGGTGATTCAAAGCCTTAAGGTCAATTTCTCATCTTACTCTTAATTAATTAAGTGCTTATTAAAATTTTAAGTGTGAATCTCGCTTGATCTTTGTGTTTGTGTTCTTATATCACTGTTATACCGCATTTGTATGTTTAAAACGGAAATTTTGGTGTAAAATATTAAAATTGCATAAAATGGGATGTGGGATTGGATTGAATAGAATCAATTGAATTTGACCATGAGTTAGAATTTTTCTCTTATTTTGTTCTCTTTTGTTTATTCATTTATTATCTATTAATTTTATTATTACATCACCCGCTAGGAACATGCTTAGGCCAACCACACTTGAGTAGGCAAGCCTTGGGATTTTTGTTAGTTTTGAGGCGAAAGGCCGTTCCCTTAGTTGAATATATCCGGGGAATGCTCCGAAAAATTTGTATATATTTTTATCTAGGGTATGCCCCGAAGTATTTGTATTTGAAGGCCAGCGATAGAACACTTTGAGGAAGCATAGAATAGTATTTTTATTTTTATTTTATTAGGTGGGGATGACCTCGAGCCTCTTTTGATTGCTCATTTTCTTTTTGTGTTTATTTTACCTCAATATGAATATTATTTAAAACCGACTTGATCAAGTATGCAACCATACTAGTTACGGGACTTGTGAAGTTCCTAACACCTTCTCCCTGAGTCAAATGAACCCCCTTATCCAAATTTCTGGTGCAGACTTATTTTGCAGTCCAAAGTGTTTTAAAGGAAAAATTGTTTTTAAAATTGGTGACCTAGCACACCGAATCCAATGTCAGTTGGCGACTCTGAGTTATTTCCTTTTGAATACAATTTTGTCAAGTTCTAATTGAAAAACCCTTTTCAAGCTTTACAAATCTTTTTTTGTTTATTTAAGTGGGTTGGTGAGTTTGTAAAAAAAGAGGTGTGTCATCTCTGGCGACTCTACTGGGGACTTGCAGGTTCGAGCTGATACTTGTTGGCTTTTAGGATATTTTGTTGAGGTATTTGTTTTCTTTATTTGCTTTGTTTATTTAGTTTGTTTGTCTTGTTTCCTATTTTTGTTGGTTATTTATTCATCGCTTTTCCTTATGTGTTTACCCCTTTATAATTATCATCATTTGCATAACCATGGGTCTTTTTCTGCTATAAGTCTCGGAGTATGCGTTGCATGCACGAACTCTTTGTTGAGTCACCTTTATTTTAAGAGGCGGCCGTCGGACGTATGGAGTAAGTGGAAAGCTTTAGCAGCCACCATCGATCATACGCTCCCCCGATTTGCCTTGTTAGTGAACCCCAAAGGTCAGCCTTTAGGTCATTTTTATTTGCATCATGTCATTTACACCAAGTAGGGCTCTATCCCAGGCACTGTGTCCCTTTATTGGAAGCATCTAAATTTTGCCAAAAATAGGCCCGTGGCTTGAAAAGACATTCAATTATCCCTATGTGATACATGTTGCATCTTTGAGGGTAAAAAGGTCATTTGGCGGACCGATGCTTGGAAAGAAGGGTGAAAATGAAGCAAGCAGGGCCCTATTATATTTTTCTTTCACAACGTTTTCAAGAAAAGACCAAAACAAAATTGAAAATTAAAAAATCCAAAAAAGTTTGCACTTTCTCAGCATTTTCAAAAAATAAAAAAAAGAAATTTTACTTTTTCCATCATTTTTCTAAAAGAAAAAAAAAACTAGTTTTTCCAAATTACTTGCATTTTAAAAAGATTTCTCCCATGTCAAATCTTCCCGAACTACGCGAATCTGATTCTCGTCTTTTCGGACGGGATACGTAAGCAGCCCACATAGGGTCCGGTCTTCCTAGTAAGTCTTAGGTTCTTGGCTTTGCGGGATATTAGCCAAATCTTACATGTCTAGCCACTTTTGGCCATATCGGTCATCTTGCAAAATGGGATTATTTTCGCAAAAGGGGTTCAATAACTTATGTTTTAGGATCTTGAGTCCACAACCAGGTGTCATATTGCTTTAAGGTCCGTCCTGTTTGAGTTTGAATCTTTGGCCACTTCTTGCCTTATCGGTCGTTTTTTCAAAATGGGTCATTTCTGCAAATTGATTTTGGGCCATGATTATTGGGAGTTGAATACATATAAGCCTTAGTAAGGTGTTCCCATGTCTTTGAGGTCACCTTTGTTGAGTTTGCACCTTTAGCCACTCTTGGCCACGTAGGTTAATTTTAAAAAATAGCCCAATTGTGTCTTGCATGTGTCCAACAGGAGGTGTTCTGGTGTCGCATATTGTCTTGAGTCCCTGATTTACTTGGTATTATTTTTCTCATTCAGGTGTGGATCCATGTAGCAGGACTCTAGCATGAAATATACCTAGGTCCAATGCATTCAGGAGCTGCTTGAGGAGCCTTTTTATGTTTTTGAGTCCATTGTTCATGTTTTATTTCCTAGTCCTGTACAGTAGTATTCAGTCATTTAATCGGTGTCAGAGTTGTCGTAGTATAATTTAGTTGGTCGAGTCTCTCATTATCGTACTTCCTGTTTCATATTAGAAAATCGAAAAAAAGTTATAAATGAAAAAGCCAAAAAGATTTTTGTTTCTTAGTTTATTTTGTCCATTACTTTTCCAGAAAGGGTGATGCCGTGTATGATGTGAGGAAAGATTGTAAAGCACGAAGGGTGATGCCGTGCCGCACGATGTACAATTTCGTGCCTATTATATTGATTTCATGGTGAGGATGAGAGTAAAGTATGAAGGGTGATACCGTGCCATTTTTATTGATTCTTATGGTGAGGATGAGATTAAAAACACGAAGTGTGATGCCGTGCACTTGTCCTTGATTTTCCTGGTTCTTGCTGATAATTGAGTTATGTTGTCCTTTATGTTTATTTACTGATTTTCTGTTGTTACTTGATTCTATTTTGATGTTATATATTCCCTTACCCTATTTTCCTTGTGATTTTTGCTTGGGTGAGGAAGAGTGTAAAGTACGAAGGCTAATGCCATGTACTATATTGTGAGAGTGTTAAAGCACGAAGGTTCTACGGGCGGGCTCCCGAATGCAACAACTGAAAAGTAACACCTCCGTTCTATAGGCGGGCTCCCGAATGCAACAACTTAAAAGTAACACCTCCGTTCTACGGGCGGGCTCCCGAATGCAACAACTTAAAAGTAACACCTCCGTTCTACGGGCGGGCTCCCGAATGCAACAACTTAAAAGTAACACCTCCGTTCTACGGGCGGGCTCCCGAATGCAACAACTTAAAAGTAACACCTCCGTTCTACGGGCGGGCTCCCGAATGCAACAACTTAAAAGTAACACCTCCGTTCTACGGGCGGGCTCCCGAATGCAACAACTTAAAAGTAACACCTCCGTTCTACGGGCGGGCTCCCGAATGCAACAACTTAAAAGTAACACCTCCGTTCTACGGGCGGGCTCCCGAATGCAACAACTTAAAAGTAACACCTCCGTTCTACGGGCGGGCTCCCGAATGCAACAACTTAAAAGTAACACCTCCGTTCTACGGGCGGGCTCCCGAATGCAACAACTTAAAAGTAACACCTCCGTTCTACGGGCGGGCTCCCGAATGCAACAACTTAAAAGTAACACCTCCGTTCTACGGGCGGGCTCCCGAATGCAACAACTTAAAAGTAACACCTCCGTTCTACGGGCGGGCTCCCGAATGCAACAACTTAAAAGTAACACCTCCGTTCTACGGGCGGGCTCCCGAATGCAACAACTGAAAAGTAACACCTCCGTTCTACGGGCGGGCTCCCGAATGCAACAACTTAAAAGTAACACCTCCGTTCTACGGGCGGGCTCCCGAATGCAACAACTTAAAAGTAACACCTCCTTCTACGGGCGGGCTCCCGAATGCAACAACTGAAAAGTAACACCTCCGTTCTACGGGCGGGCTCCCGAATGCAACAACTAAAAATTAACACCTCCGTTCTACGGGCGGGCTCCCGAATGCAACAACTGAAAAGTTACACCTCCGTTCTACGGGCGGGCACCCGAATGCAACAACTGAAAAGTAACACCTCCGTTTCGAAACCAATGCTGGGCGCCTCTCAGTACCAGGTCGGACAAAGGAACAGGATAGGCGGGGTATGGGTTTTGGAAGGGTCCATGCTCTCTTTTTCATCTTCTTAGCTCGCCTTATGTCAACAGTAGTGGGCTTAAAACCTAAACCAAAAGTATCCAGGTTTTTAGGAAGAGATATCGGCTGTATGATGCCCTATAATGAGTCACCCAAGCCTTTTCCAGGTAAGAATCCATTCTTTATCATTTCTGAAGTCACCATGACAGATGTAGCAGCTACTCTGGGCCTGGGAATACACTCTCCTTCCGGAATTTTGGCAACTGCTACGGTGTCCAAGACTTGGTAAACCCACGGACCTTTGTCGTCCTCAGCTTCATTGAAAGGTATAATGGTATTACACGAATTATCCTCTCCATGCACCACAATTTCCTGCCGGTCCCATTCGAATTTGACCATCTGATGCAAGGTAGAAGGAACAGCCTTTGCGACATGAATCCAGGGCCGACCCAATAAGAGATTGTAAGAAACAGCCACTCGAGCACTTGGAACTCCATAGTGAATTTAACTGGTCCTATTGTCATTTCTAACACGATGTCCCCAACCGTGTCCTTTCCTCCTCCATCAAATCCTCGCACACAGATGCTATTCTTGTGGATTCTCTCACTGTCCACTTTTAACTTTTCCAGGGTGGAGAGAGTGCAAATGTTTGCACTGGACCCGTTTTCAATCAACACTCGAGTAACCACAGAGTCTTCACACTTCACTGTGAGGTAAAGTGCCCTATTATGCTCAGTACCTTCCAAAGGCAACTCATCATCAGAAAATGTAACCCTGTTGACCTCAAAAATCTTGTTCGCTATTTTCTCCAGATGATTTATAGAGATCTTATCCGGAACATGGGCTGCATTCAGAATCTTCATCAACGCCTGGCGATACTCGCCCGAATGAATCAATAGAGACATCAATGAAATCTACGTCGGGGTTTTTTTCAACTATTCTACAATGGAATAATCTTACGCCTTCATCTTCTTTAAGAATTCTTCAGCCTCTTCTTCAATTATGGCCCTTTTTACTGGTGTTGGATTATCCTTGGCTGCTTTAACCTTTCTCAGCTCTTCAGGGGCAAAGCATCTCCCTAAACGAGTCAGTCCATGGGTTTCACAAACTTCTTCTTTAACTTCCTTCCCTTTGTACGTCACAGTCACTCGGCCGTAATTCCAAGGGACGGTCTTTTCACTGACTATTGGCAATTGAGTCACTAGTTTAATGATAACTTGCTCCATATAAGCCCCTTTCACGATTACAATGGGCTTGGCAACTGCTCCCGTTACCATCACTTTGACTGGTTCTTATTTTACTGCTTTACTATTAAGTGGCTCCTTCTTTATCACCCCCGCCGATTTCCTAACTGTCTCTCCTTCCTTGATCACTTCTTTCCCACTGGTTGGTTTCTCATGTGACCTGTCTTCACTAGACTTGATCATCATCATGATTTGTGATGGCTTCTTAGATTCCCCCTTTTGCACTAACTAAATCATATGAGTCTCATGATGGGTTGGCAATGGATTCTGAGTGATGTTAGGCGTTTCTGGAGCCTGCACCTCAATTTGGTGGGTATCAATGAGCTCCTGGATGGCCGTTTTCAAATACCAGCACCTCTCTGCATCATGCCCCGGGGCACCTGAGCAATACTCGCAATTCACTGAATGGTCAAGGTTCCTTGGGGGAAGACATGGTATTTTGGGTTCAATCGTACTTAACATGCCCAATTGTCTCAATCTATGGTATAAGCTGGTGTAAGATTCTCCCAATGGTGTGAAAGTTTTCTTCTTCTGCAGCCTGTCATTTTTAGAAACAGGGTTGGGTCGAAAACCGGGTCCGATGGGGTTTTTGTAGGCTCTCGGAGGTGGGTAGGTATTTTGA
>MU752577.1:0-24724 GCA_026770625.1 Nicotiana glauca | reverse complement strand
GTAATTACAACCCAATACAGCCCGACCGAGGTGTCACAAGTCACGAGCATCTATAAGAATGAAATCCCCACTTTATAGTCTAGAAATACACCAAGTAATACTAATGAATAACATAAACGGACTGTGGTGCTGCGAACGCTGGCAGTCACCTCGCTAAAACCTTAACAACTCTACCTCCACGCGGCCAATACCCACTACCGGGTGAATAAGTACCTGCAACTGCACGCGAGGTACAGGGAGTAAAGTGAGTACTCCAACTTAATGAGTAATAAAGGTAAATAATAACTGAGCATCAAGGAATCACGTAAAGCAACCAACAAGCTGTATAGAAGCAGGGTACAATTTTCTTAGAAAAATACTGAAATCTGTGATATCTTTAGAAATGTCTTGGCTCAGTTCAAATCTCTTATAAAAATGGTCTTTTCAATAATTACGAAAACGATTTCAAAATAGTCAGTGCTGATAAGCATGGAAAATATGCCCCTCGGGCACAAGTACCACAGTATAGCAGGTAAAAAGGCAATAAAATATGCAAGATGAGAACATAAAAGTCCGCCCCACGGTCACATCTCAATAACAGTACCAGCCCCTCAGGCTCAATATCAGTCACTCAGAACAGTATCAGCCCCTCGGGCTCAATATCACATCACTCAGAACAGTATCAGCCCCTCGGGCTCAGTATCACATCACATAGGTACCCGCGCTCACTATGGGTGTGCAGACTCCGGAGGGGCTCCTACTGCCCAAGCACTATCATAATAAGTCCTGAAAGCCTATACATATCAATATGAGGCCTGAAAGCCTTCTCACAATACACTCGAGGCCTGAAAGCCTCCTCACAATACACTCGAGGCCTGAAAGCCTCCTCACAATACCCTCGAGGCCTGAAAGCCTCCTCACATCACTCAACATTCCTCACATATGGCCATCGGCCTCAATCAGTCCAAAAATAATCATAAGCCCCCCGGGCATCAGTAAAACAATAATGCTCAGCTCAAACAATGGTTCAATATCAGTTAAAAACTCAAGGTTGAGTAAAAATATAGCTGAGTTCATGAAACAGTGTAATTCAAATGGACTGAATTCAAATAATATTTCCAATAGTGAGGAAAACAGTGATGATAGCTCACAAGAAATTCAAACAGTCGGCAATAAGCCCAAAGTATGGCAATAGGTCCAAGTCATAGTGAAAAACCACAAGTAATAGTGAAATACGCGGTAAAGTCAACAACCGGAACGGACCAAGTCACAATCCCCAACGGTGCTCTACCCCACACTCTATATCCGGCGTGCAAGTCACCTCAATATAGCACTATGGGTGCAAATTTGGGGTTTCAAACCCTCAGGATATCATTTACAATCATTACTCACCTCGAATCGGTAAAATCTCTTGCTCGCGATGCCTTTGCCCCTCGAATCGACCTCCTCGTGCGCCAAATATGATCAAAACCACAAGGAATACGTCACAATAGGCTAACCAATCATAACCCAATCGAAAGGACTCGAAAAATATCAAAAATTACGAAGTTGGCAAAACCCGAGCTCCGGGCCCACTTCTAGAAAATTACGAAATTTACATCACCGGATTCCTTGTCTCTCCACGAGTTCATACATATCAAATTTACCAAATTCGGAACTCAAATGCCCCCTCAAATCCCAAATTTCATTTCAAACATCAAGCCCTAGTTCTTCCAATTTTACCCAAATTTCCAAGAATTTACAGGTTTATTCTTAATAAAATGGTGTTTCTAGGCCATAGGACTTACCTCCAATAGATTCCCGTCGAAACCCTCTTCAATTTCTACCAAAAATCTCTTAAGGTGCTCAACAATGGAGGAAAATGGACCAAGCTTCGCGGATGAAATGATATAAAAACCCTTATGTATGCCCAGTTTTTACCCTATGCAAACGCGATCAACACCCCCGCGTTCGCGATGAACAAAGATCATTGACCAGGAAATTACTCTACGTGAACGCGGCTCCCAGTCCACGAACGCGATGCTTCAGGATCTCAAACTACGCGAATGCGTCCCATTGACTGCGAACGCAATGCACAGGCCGCTCCTCCTAAGCGAACGCGGACCCCATTGTCGCGAACGCGATGAATAAACTTGGCAAGACCCCAGGCCCCCTTCTATACGAAAGTAAAGTTACCCACGCAAACGCGATGCACTAGAATCTCACCCCTTCGCGAACGCGAAGACCAATTTTAGTCTGCAACCACTGTGCATTTTCTGCAACAATTCTAAGTTCAAAACTTCCCGTTTAGCCATCCGAAATCACCCCGAGGCCCCCGAGACCTCAACCAAAAGAACCAACATATCCCAAAACATCATATAAACTTGTTTCAATCATCATAACACATCAAACAACACTAAAATCATCAATTCTCATCGGATTCAAGCCTAAGTTTCTTCAAAACTTCCGAAATACGCATTCGATCAAAAACCCAACCAAAACACCTCCGAATGACCTGAAATTTTGCACACACATCCAAAATTACCTAACGAAACTGCTGCAACTCTCGGAATTCCATTCTGACCTCCGGATCAAAATCGCACCTACCAACCGTAATTCGCCAAAATACTAACTTCGCCAATTCAAGCCTAATTCTACTCCAGACCTCCAAAATAAATTCAGATCACACTCCTAAGTCACAAATCATCCGCCGAAGCTAACTGAATCACCGAAAATCACATCCAAGCCCTATAACTCATAAGTCAACGTCTGGTCGACTTTTCCAACTTAAGCCTTCCTTAAAGAGGCTAAGTGCCTCATTTCTACCAAAACCAATCCGAATCAACTATAACACACCAAATACTGATAATGAAATGTGAAGAAGCATAAAATGGAGGAAATGCAGGGGTGACTCATGAGATGATGGGTCGGGTCGTCACATCCTCCCCAACTTAAACCAATGTTCGTCCTCGAGCGTTCCCAAGGTTGTCCTAGAATCCAAACAATGGCTGAATAACCTTACCAAGCATATACCCAGGGGTGATCCCGCGTCACCCTATCTCATATAGTTCCGATTGCACAACATAGCTTAAATTACCCAATTCAGTCGAGCCCATAAATCATAGAACTACCGTTTCACTTCTGAAATCATCAATACGATCAAAACCTCACACCTATACTCTGAATAGTCCCGAACCAGCTGTAATACCCCATAGATGCAACCTCAGATATACTACATAACCCAAATACTCGAAACAATAATTTCTATTCATAGCAGTTGCCCACAATAACCAAATACCGAGAGATAATCCCTTATTAGCTAAAGTTTTATTTCAACACTTCTATATACTGCCAATAATAAATGGGATACGCAGCAAACCATAACCTTTTCCCAGATCAACCACTCATGAAGCCACCTCCCTTTTGACAAATACCACAACAGATTTTCGAGCCGACCTCGATATTATCCTTCTAACACGCTAAAATCAAATCTGTTCGTATTCATTAATGACTCCAACAATCACCTCGAATCCCACACACCACTCTAGTGACATGACACCTCAACATAGGCCTAAGCCACAACTTGCATAATACGCGCACAATAAGAAATGATCTGAACATACTCAAATCATGAAAACTAACTCAAACGAAAGAGTTGTACCTCAAGCTCATCATTACCATCACCACACAAGGCTGAGACCCCCTCTCACATCATAGAAATAGAACACCTGAATCTGCCCCGAAAGGTCATATCTCTACGTGGCCTCGCTACAATGAGCAATCCGATCCAAACGCTGTTACACGTGAAACACCTCAAGTCACTATGCCCAAAATCGACAACCCCCCACAATTTGATGTCTGAAACCAAAGAAATTCATTACAACCACGGTGGAGCAATAACATACGACACGTAACCCGATAGGCCATAACCAATACTCCATTTACCGAGCAATACTTAATTACTCTTCCCGCTCGACTTTCTCTATGAATCCTCAATAGAACCGCACCACATGTGCCCATATCCAACAAATAATAATGTCTCACAGTATAGAAAAAGCAACTCATAAATCTCCCCAGATAGCTAACAAGTTCAATAACGATCGAATCAACCTATCCCTTAACAATTCAACTCGGGACTAACCAAGCTAACTCAAGCTAAATACGTAGCCACATCGGCCGGCCAACGAACTCAATACCAAGAAGCCTGAAGCTGCTCCTTCCACCACTATAACTCCTGCTGGAGTCGTATGATACAGTGCCCGGCACCAAATAAATACCGAAATCCACAATCTCGCCCGGTAACATGCCTGGCCACAAGAACGCATCCGAAAAAGTCCCTTAATATCGGAACTGAATCAATGGTAGAAACCTCTGCACGGACATCCGCCACAAAGGCCCAATTAAGAAAAGCAGTCATTCCCAGCAATCCGCTGGTCTTTGGAATATAAACCACTCTGCTATAACATAATCCGATGCACCTCGCCACGCAACCTGTGGCATTTTCCGACATAGCCCATAGCATAATAGTCTAGAATAACCCAACACTGAGACAACCAGTCTACACCATAATATCATATCCAAAATCTAATATACCAAGCAAAGAAAGATCCACTCGGGTCTCCAAATCCCAATAGCCGCTAACGGTACCAATACACACGATCTACAACTACTACATAGTCTGTACCTGAGAACTTCCAGTCTCCAACTCCATATAGCACACGAATCAATGTACCTAATCCCAAATTCCACAGTATGAATACATATTACACCTCGAGTACCCAAATCATTCCATGAAAGATATTCTAAAATTTCCCAATGCCATCAAACAAACTCAGATATCAGCAGTCGATCTAGCAAGAAAGTGCCGCAATACTACCGAAATATCTTCAGTCTAAACACATTACCCCTTTTCGAGACAAATACTCTCGTCAAATCACTTCCAATTAGCAGTATCATTTCCTTCGTTATCTGAGGCTACTCTTTACTTAAGAGTTTTATTAACTTCTTTTCAGAACTGAACTGTAACTCACCTAGCCAACAACTTCCACTAATCCCATTTGGAAGAAAATCATTACATATTCCATGTTTCGCATACCCATAGAAAATATATTCATCTCCAAACCACGGTAAAACCCAACAAGGACTCTCTCCCCCAATTCCATGTGCACAAGCTAAACTTCAAGGACTGAATCCTTCAACCAAAACCAAGCTAAGCAAGCTGCCAAAGCTCGAGAGAATTGCTACAAAATTCATGTAAGGCTCATTACCTCGAACACATACGAAGAATTAATCATACCCTTACCATACCGATACGGTCCACTAAGAAGCTACTTTATTTATCTAGGTTTTCTTCTGATTCATTTTCAACTTGATATTCCCTCTTACTTTAGAACCACAATTCCTCAACCCAGGCTCACTACACGAGACCCAAGCACAAGACCACACTGTCTAAGACCCATAAGCCACTGAATACTCTCTCAAATGTTCCCATAAATACCACATTCAATAATACTTTACTTGAAGAACTTCCTGAGAATCTGAATTCGTTACCATTACTTTCCAAATATCGATACATTCTATAATCAACATAAAAATACAACAAGTCTTGACACTTTTCAAATGAAAACACAGTCTCTACCTACATACACAACCTTAAGACACCTGATTGCTACATGTAGAATCTTGAACACATTAAAACCATTCTCTAAAGTCATTCACTCTTATTCAAACTGCAAATTACCTAACCCAACGAACAGAGTCACTCGTGCCTTATTGGCATTCTGATAACGCAAAATGAGATCCTCATCCCAATACAAACAAACATCTTCCTGCTCCATGCACCGAGCATTCTTACCAACAACAGCTTAATACATCCTCTGATATTGCACATCTACGAGGCACCATATAACCTTTGTAAAAAAATTTCTTTTACTCTAGCCATAGTTGGCTCACCCGCACGCTCCAACTAAAGCCAACATAGCACATGCCCGCACAATTAGCTAACTGATAGCAAACTCCCCAACTTGGCTCGAAGCCATATTTCAAGACACATTTACTCTAATGATGCCACAATACCATAGTGAGATTAAACTCAAATCATTTACAAGTTTGTGGAAACACAGTTCATCAAGTACTGTAATCCCCTGCAAATTTCGCATTTATCCCCACATTAGTTGAGTCCACTCTCTTAAGCGACTTGAATTTTCAAATTTCCACAAGTACTCATCAGTTACACATGAGATCTCCTAACAAACACACAAGAGATCATACCACTTAAGAACGCTCCGCAACAGATAACCCACCCGCTTCGCCTTAATTTAACATTTCTGCATACTTCCACCATCATACGCATTACACAATCATATTGTCTTCCTGGGTCTAAACTCATTCCGCCACATGCAATGCACTTCGCTCCCCAACTAGGAGACAAAAAAAAATATTCTTCACGCGCCCATAATTCGGGCTACACATCAAATCACAATAGGAATCGAATCACTTAACAGTTCATCTATTATCAGAAGACTTCTTCGTCATTACCAAGTCATATAAATACATCTCACAGTACTAACATACTCATCATATGGATATCCAACCATCATTCCGGCTAATAGGGACAATACCGAACATATAAGTTCAAATCACCTACTCACACAATCAGCACCTCGGTGCTCAAGCCATAGGCAAGGATCCGGCCTCAAGTCCTCCAGACTGGCCCAACATCGAACTCACAAAGATCATATCTCGCCCCTCGATCGGGGGAATCACAAACCATCAAGGCGCATATATACTGAGCGTTCAAGTGCGCGCACAGATGTATGGAAGGAATTTCAAGAGTTTCTTTTCAAGGTGAATCAAGGACACACGATAAGAATTCAAGAATGTGAAGTTTTCCTAAGGTTTCTGTAGCCTCTCGAGGATAAATACAGACATCTCAGTACCGATCCGCGAGACTCTACTAAACCTGCTCATGACTCGTGAGACCAAGTAACCTAGGCTCTGATACCAACTTGTCACGACCCAAACCCCGCTCTGGTCGTGATGGCGCCTCTCGTGAAGACAAGGCCATCTAGACCATTTCAAAATACCACTTAAAGCAGTTAATCAGTTATATAACAGTTCGAATATAAATTAATGATATTAATTAATGTAATTATAACCCAATACAGCCCGACCGGGGTGTCACAAGTCACGATCATCTATAAGAATGAAATCCCCACTTTACAGCCTAGAAATACACCGAGTAATACTAATCAATAACATAAACGGACTGTGATGCTACGAACGCTGGCAGTCACCTCGCTAAAATCTTTACAACTCTGCCTCCACGTGGCCAATACCCGCTACCGGGTGAATAAGTACCTGCAACTACACGCGAGGAGCAGGGAGTAAAGTGAGTACTCCAACTCAGTGAGTAATAAAGGTAAATAATAACTGAGCAACAAGGAATCACGTAAAGCAACCAACATGTTGTATAGAAGCCTGGTACAATTTTCTTAGAAAAATACTCAAATCTGTGATATCTTTAGAAATGCCTTGGCTCAGTTCAAATCTCTTTTGAAAATGGTCTTTTCAATAATTACGAAAACGATTTCAAAATAGTTAGTGCTGATAAGCACGGAAAATCTGCCCCTCGGGCATAAGTACCACAGTATAGCAGGTAAAAAGGCAATTAAATATGCAAGATGAGCACATAAAAGTCCGCCCCTCGGGCAGATCTCAAAAACAATAACAGTCCCTCGGGCTCAAAATCAATCACTCAGAACAGTATCAGCCCCTCGGACTCAGTATCACATCACTCAGAACAGTATCAACCCCTCGGGCTCAGTATCACATCTCATGGGTACCCGCGCTCACTGTGGGTGTGCAGACTCCGGAGTGGCTCCTACAGTGCAAGCGCTATCATAATAAGGCCTGAAAGCCTGTACATATCAATATGAGGCCTAAAAGCTTTTTCACAATACACTCGAGGCCTGAAAGCCTCCTCACAACACACTCGAGGCCTGAAAGCCTCCTCACAATACACTCGAGGCCTGAAAGCCTCCTCACAATATACTCGAGGCCTGAAAGCCTCCTCACAATACACTCGAGGCCTGAAAGCCTCCTCACAATATACTCGAGGCCTGAAAGCCTCCTCACAATACCCTCGAGGCCTAAAAGTCTCCTCACATCACTCAACACATCCTCACATATGGCCCTCGACCTCAATCAGTCAAAAAAAATCATAAGCCCCTCGAGCATCAGTAAAACAATAATGCTCATCTCAAACAATGGTTCAATATCAGTTAAAAACTCAAGGTTGAGTAAAAATATAGCTGAGTTCATGAAATAGTATAATTCAAATGGACTGAATTCAAATAATATTTCAAATAGTAAGGAAAATAGTGATAATAGCTCACAAGGAGTTCAAACAGTCGGCATTAAGCCCCAAGTATGGCAATAGGCCCAAGTCATAGTGAAAAACAACAAGTCATAGTGAAATACGCGGTAAAATCAACAACCGGGACGGACCAATTCACAATCCCCAACGGTGCTCTACCCCACGCTCTATATGCGGCATGCAAGTCAACTCAATATAGCACTATGGGTGCAAATCCGGGGTTTCAAATCCTCAGGATATCATTTACAATCATTACTGAACTCGAATCGGTAAAATCTCTAGCTCGCGACGCCTTTGTCCCTCGAGTCGACCTCCTCGTGCGTCGAATCTGATCAAAACCACAAGGAATACGTCACTATAGGCTAATGAATCATAACCCAATCGAAGGACTCGAAAAATATCAAAAATCACGAAGTTGGCAAAACCCGAGCCCCGGGCCAACTTCTCGAAAAATTATGAAATTCACATCACCAGATTTCCCTTCTCGCCACGAGTTCATACATATTAAATTTACCAAAATCGTAGCTCAAATGCCCCCTCAAATCCCAAATTTCATTTCAAAAATCAAGCCCTAGTTCTTCCAATTTTACCCAAATTTCCAAGAATTTACAGGTTGATTCTTAAATAAAATGTTGTTTCAAAGCCATAGGACTCACCTCTAATCGATTCCTGCCGAAACCCTCTTAAATTTCTACTAAAAAGCTCTTAAGGTGCTCAACAATGGAGGAAAATGGACCAAACTTCACGGATGAAATGATACAAAAACCCTTCTGTACGCCCAGTTTTTACCCTACGCGAACGCGATCAACACCAGCGTTCACGATGAACAAAAATCATTGACCAGGAAATTACTCTACGCGAACGCGGCTCCCAGTCTGCGAACGCGATGCTTCAGGATCTCCAACTACGCGAACGCATCCCATTGACCGCTCCTCCTATGCGAACGCAGACCCCATTGTCGCGAACGTGATAAATAAGCTTGGCAGGACCCCAGGCCCCCTTCTACGCGAACGCGAATCCACCCACGCGAACGCAATGCACTTGAAACGGACCAATCCCTGCGAACGCGAAGACTAATTTTGGTCTGCAACTGCTGTGCATTTTCTGCAGCAATTCTAAGTTCAAAACTTCCCCGTTTAGCCATCCGAAATCACCCCGAGGCCCCCGGTATCTCAACCAAAAGCACTAACATATCCCAAAACATCATCTAAACTTGTTTCAATCATCATAACACATTAAACAACACTAAAATCATCAATTCTTNGCTGTGCATTTTCTGCAGCAATTCTAAGTTCAAAACTTCCCCGTTTAGCCATCCGAAATCACCCCGAGGCCCCCGGCATCTCAACCAAAAGCACTAACATATCCCAAAACATCATCTAAACTTGTTTCAATCATCATAACACATTAAACAACACTAAAATCATCAATTCTCATCGGATTCAAGCCTAAGTTTCTTCAAAACTTCCGAAATACGCATTCGATCAAAAATCCAACCAAAACACCTCTGAATGACCTAAAATTTTGCGCACATATCCAAAATTACCTAACGAAACTACTGCAATGCTCGAAATTCCATTCCGACCTCCAGATCAAAATTTTACCTACCAACCGGAATTCACCAAAATACTAACTTCACAAATTCAAGCCTAATTCTACACCGGACCTCCAAAACTAATTCCGATCGCACTCCTAACTCAAAAATCATCCCCCGAAGCTAACCGAATCACCGGAAATCACATCCGAGCCCTATAACTCATAAGTCAATATCCAGTTGACTTTTCCAACTTAAGACTTCCTTAAAGAGGCTAAGTGCTTGATTTCTACCAAAACCAATCTGAATCAACTATAATACACCAAATACTGATAATGAAACGTGAAGAAGCATAAAATGGAGGAACGGAGGGGTGACTCATGAGACGATGGGTCGGATCGTCATAGTTAGTATGTTGATTAGTAATGTTGGAGACTTATTTTAGCTAATTGGTATGTTTGGCAATTGCCAGTTGAATTGCTATTAGGTTGTTTGATCGCTGACTTGAGACAGAAAATTTTTGGGATGGTCCAAAAATAGGAAAAACTCTGCCCGATTTTCTGCAAAATTACCGATGAGGCTTACTAGGGAGCACTTGCTCCTAAGCGCTGGTCACGATCCTAAATTGGGTCGTGACATCTGGCCTTTACATTAAGAGATTTACTAAGTTTTACACTTCACATTGTCCGGATATGTGCCTTGCTTTACTGTTGAGTTGAATAATTGAACTGCCAGCATGCCTACTTTACTGTTCCATTAAATTGTGTCATAACTACTGAGGTTTAGTTTCGTCACTAACTGTCAGTCCATAGTTTGGACTTTTTACTTCCTGAGTTGGTGTACTCACGTTA
This sequence comes from Nicotiana glauca, assembly GCA_026770625.1. Classification (NCBI taxonomy): domain Eukaryota; kingdom Viridiplantae; phylum Streptophyta; class Magnoliopsida; order Solanales; family Solanaceae; genus Nicotiana; species Nicotiana glauca. The sequence goes on along the minus strand of MU752577.1, from coordinate 14,004 downwards.
CACCATGCACCTTGTGTGCAGATCCAGGTATCTCAAGTCACGGTAGGGACTTTTGACTGTTTAGACGCGGATTTCATCGAATATATCGAGGTAGCTGCCTGACGTTCGTAGTCCCGACTTTTTTCTTCCTTATCTACCCTCTAGTGTATTTAGGATAATTTAAGACTATTTTGGTCTAGTTATGTTTCGGAACAGATATAGTATTACTCATGACTTAGTGACATCCGAGGTCAGGCTTGTATTTTCCGTTTTGTTTTATTTTTGACTTTATATATTTTGTCGGATTTCAGATCAAAAATGGTTTTACTTAAGTTTTAAATGAAATGCGGATTATTTTGAAAATGTATCGGCTGACCTAGTTTTACGATAGCCGCCATCACGGCCAGGTCATATTTGGGATCGTGAGAACTATTTTATAGTTTTGATAAAAAATTTACACATATATTTATGTTCCACATTAGAAGTACTAGGTTAGGTTCAGTTGAACCTGTCACCTTTGCTGCATCCATCCCTGACCACCACTCTATCTCGAATTGACTCTTTTCGTTGGTAGGTGCTGACTCAAAATTATAATTAGGTGTTGATGTCAAATCAATTTTTTTTTCTTTTTTTTTTTCAAAATTACAAGTGAAGCAGTCAACAAAGTTAGAATATTCAAGTATTATTTTAAGTAAATGATAGTAATGACTATAAAAGCTCTAATAAATATTATATCTCATGAGAAAATCAAAAATATATCTAGACATTCTTTTTAAACAAAATCCTTGTATAAAGATTAAAATTATATATAAAATAAGTATATTATATATCGGTTGATCTTTCCAATCTCCTCAAAATATCAAACTGAAAAAAATCAAACCATATATATATATATATATATATATATATATCAGTTTCTTAAGGTTAGTTTGATTCAGTTTGGTTTGGATACCATGCATAACACTTTTAAATTGTCAATATATATATATGTATACACAGTTATATCNACTTATTCAAGGATAAAAACTAATTGTGTGAGAGGTAAAAATACATTCAAATATCTATAAAAAATAAAGGCATACTAAAAACATTATGTAAAAGCATAAAATTAAAGGTAACAATATTGTTGAAATTTTCTCTTTTTAAACAAAATGTCAATAGTAAATTGAAAAATAATTGAAGGCTTCCACCGTTTTTAAATACAACTAGTTTCTCGGCACATACGTTGCGCGTATACTTTATCTCAATAAGTATTATGTTTTTTAACAATCACACAAATGTTGGTATTAAAAAATCTGTTTAAGTAATAAAATTAAAGTTAAAAACAAAAGTACGTAAGTAAAAGAAAATGGTAATTGTTGCTTCTTATTTATCCAGCTTAATAAAGGAAGAAACTCTACCAGATATGTCATCGATCATTTTAAATTTAAATTGATATATTCAACTTAAAATTGTTCATGTTTTTTGTATGAATTTTCTTGAATAAGTATTTATTCATAAATACACAAATGGTCAGCTTACTGAAAGATGTCTTTTTTTCTTTCTCACAAGCAAAATACATAAAATACAAATTGTCCTTTTTTTAATCTATAAGAAGTTATTTTCAATATATTGAAGAATAAACATTGATCAAATTGTAGCGTCGGGAAAACAAAGGAAAAATGCTCTCTAAAACTAACATTCCACCGCTTTGTCAAATCCCTCCAAAACCACCGGATATCTCCTCCACTCAACCTCCCCTACAACCCTTCACATCTCACAATTCTATTCTCGATAACACCATGATCATTGATCACATGGAAGATGAGGGAGATGTTCAACCCTCCGTAAAAAAGTCATATCTCAATAATGTACTAGCTTCATCTGCTCATTTAACACCTACTACATCTACTCGCATGTCCACTATGGATGTCATGCTTCACGACGAATTGGAAGCACCAGCTGATCCGTCAAATTTTATTCCAATTTCTCTTGAGGAGAAAAATAGTATATACCTGCCATGGAAGCATGCAGTTATAGTCAAAGTTTATGGTAAAAGGTAGCACACCAAGTACTACGCCAAAAAAATTTATACCCGTTGGCAACCTACCGAAAATATTTCACTCATTGATTTAGGCTCAGATTTTTTTCTTCTTAAATTACAAGAAGAAGAAAATAAAAATCATGCACTTCATGATGGACCCTGGTTCATTTTTAATCATTTTCTGTATGTGCGTCAATGGGAACCCAAATTTATGGTCTCTGAAACGAAAATAAATTACTCCACTATATGATTACGTTTGCCTGAACTACCTACGGAGTTTTATGATTTTTAAATTCTCCAAAAAGTAGGTAACAACATTGGAAAATTATTAAAAGTTGATACATGCATTTCTTCCACTACTAGAGGACGATATGCCAGATTATGTGTTGAAATTCCGGTGGATCAACCTTTACGTACACACATATATAGGCATGCATAGGCAAAATATCTTGTGTGAAGGATTAAATTTATTATGTACAAAGTGTGATAGGATGGGGCATAATCAAATGGTTTGTTCATATATTCAAACTCAGCAAACTATGGATGTCACTACTAATTTTGTACATAATCCAGCTGAAAATATTGCGGAGTGGAAGACAAGACAATTTCCCAAACGTAGAAGTCCTATCTCAAAGGTTCATGATTCAAATTTGGATGTTAACCAGGCCAATAATCTAGCTTCTTCAGGTAAGTATACTTCTACAACTCCAAATACTCTTCCTTTTACTAATCTATCTATTAATAGTCATAATTCCCAGCTAAACACACCTACTCTCTCTAAAAATTCGATAATACCTATCATCACTAATAATCAATTTGATACCCTAAAAAATATATTGGACGAGCCACATCACCAGTCTGCACCGCTTGAACACACTAAAGTTAATCCACCTCTTGGAAAATATCTGCCCCTACTGATCTATGTACTCAAGTGGAACTTGAGTCGGCTAAATTAATACACGAGCCAATCCAACACCATGCAAATACCCATGATAGGCATCCCCATATGCAACCCACACCAGTTGGCCTCATTCATCATTGCTCCTTACCAAATGAAGACTCATCCAATCCTCTACCCACTACCCCTTTGACCAGATTCACAATACCAAAGTCAAACCCTATGCCTCCTATAAAACTCGGGCAGAATAAGATATCCACCCCTACAAACCACTTAGACACACAACAAGAACATCAGTCATTCCCACCGCCAAAACTTCCCACAAAATTCACTTCATCCTCCACTCAGTCAACACCAGCCCTCCCAAATACCAATAACTCTACTACAACATTTAATCCTTCATCCCAATCCATCGGTATTAGAGATGTTCTCCCCAAACTTAGGTTATCTTCATCGACCAAGGAATACTCTAAGGCAGACCCCTCATCGCCTACACCATTAGACTCTATACTCTCCATTCAATCACCCACCATGACACATGATCATGGAACAAATACGATCATATACAAAGCACAAACCCCAAATGCTCCAAAACAACTCACCTCATGGCTAGAAACGAGGTTACAGGATCATGCTCTAACATTCACAATGGTAGTGAATCACCAAGAGGTAAAAATGCTAATAAATCACCCAAGGGACCTAGCATAGATTGTAGCAGAGGGAATGCAGCTCGGGACGGAGATTTATGGGAGATGCCACTGGTCCATGATGCAAGCACCATACATTGATCCTTACCAACCCATCCCTCTACCAACACCCTAATGGGATCCCCTACATCTTCATCCCCATCTTCTTCAACTACCCTTCTATCCCCCACCTATCCCAAACATCCCTTGGATTCAACCCTACATAACTCCACCATCAAATATCCCAATGTTTCCTCCACCAACACCAGCTCCCTCGCCAACCAACTCACCACCACATGCTCTCAATCCAGTAGAACCAGAACCAAATTACCAGGCGGAATTAGAAGCAGCCCTTGTTTACAACAGAGAAATACGACCAGTTCATACATGTCTAGACAACATCAAAGTCTTTGTACAGAAGGAGGAGTACGAAAGAAAGATTTTCATAAGGTGCCCCCAGAATCTCCTCCATGTATCATTCAAGATAAGGTCAACTACAAATCCCGACGTGGGAAAATATGTCATGCCTTTACTTCCAACACTTCTTCTTCATCTAGGGCAGTCCAGGAATCAAAGGACCAGTCCACCCACTGAAAATATTAGCCATATAAATTTTATTATATGTAATTGTAGGGGTGCACAGTCAGCAGATTTTAGAAGAAATTTCCGCTCATTATTGGATTATAATAGACCATCTTTGGTTGTCCTATTGGAAACTCATTGCCAAAGCCACCAAACTGTGAAGGAGGATTTTAATTTTACTGGCTTAATTGAAGTTGCAGTTGTGGGACAGTCTAGAGGGATTGCTATATTATGGATTTTAGATGCAATCCATGTAGAACAAGTGGCCATTACCTCCCAGGAAATTCACTGCCACGTACATGTTCTCCCTTTCTCGTTTATGTTCTTATTTACAGCTATCTATGCTAGCAATGACTTAGCTAACAGGAAGATGTTATGGGAAAATAGCATGCATGTATATGACAATTATAAGGGACCTTGGTTGTTGGGTGGGGATTTTAATGAAATTTTTCATGCAAATGACAAGTTTGGTGGTGTCACGATCCCAGTTCACCCTCCATGAACATGTCATGATGGCACTTAGTTCCTACAACTAGGTAAGCCTAACAGTGCAAAAATAACAATTTAACTTGCGGAATAAGTAAGTCAGATTGAACATATAAAATAACAACTGTATGTAAGGCCGCCCGACCTATACAACTATAACCATAAGCGGAAGTCTCCAACTAAAACCCAAAAACCAGAAAAATCACGGGCAACACAGGCTAATAGAATTAGTAATCTGCTCTACACCAGAATGTCTAAACAACATGAAAGGAAAGAAAGGAACTATCTCCTAAAGCAGGAATAGAATAAAGACTCCTGGTCTGCGGACGTAGTAGATATATCTCAAGTCTCAACTAGAACTCTCCACCATGAGTATGATACGCCTAGGGGGAAGTACCTGGATCTGCACATGAAAAACATGCGTAGAAGGGCATGAGTACACCACAGCGGTACTCAGTAAATGCCAAGCCTAACCTTGGTTGGGTAGTGACGAGGAAGGTCAAGGCCCTACTGAGATAAAACATAATAAATAATAAGATAACGGAAACAGTTTAATGAAGTCTACAGCGAGAATCTAAACCAGCTGAATAAAGAAGAACAATAATAGAAAGAAAAGGTAACAATACAAGGAATACTAGCCGGGGATCTCTTGGTATCCCGAGGATCTCTTGGTATCCTCATCATATGAGCCATGGATCTCTTGGTATCCCAAGGATCTCTTAGTATCCTCATCATATACACTGTAGATCTCTTGGTATCCCGATATATATAGAAATACATGTGTCAGGGATCCCTTGGCATCCCGCACTCTCAATCCAGAATATATCAAGTACGGGGGGATCTTCTGGGAAACCGTCTTGTGGTCCCAAATTAAACACACACCAACAACAACTCATAATCTCAGAATAAATGCTAAAATCAGAACAAGTAATAGTAAATTCTAGCCTAACATGCTTTATAGAGTACAAATAGTACAGTTAAACAATTAAGCAAGTAAGCCAGCTAAGCCTTCTTCTCTAAGCTAGCACAGCTTTAAACTTACAGTCTAACATGAACAAGTAAACAGGAAATCTCAATTTAAGTACTTCAAGTAGAAACGGGTTCAAAACAATTAGCTCAAGTACGCGCTCGTCACCTCACATACGAGACATTCAAATATTCAAAGATCATGTCCTAAGGGAAAAGGTCCCCCACACAAAATTAGACAAGCCATTTACCTCGAACCGGCCCAATAATCAACGAGGAACCACGCCATTGCCACGAGTATCTAACTCCAAATGGTTCAAATCTATTCAATTCAATCACAAGTTGTAAATAATATTGCAAACAACTTATTCCACTATTAAATTTAAAGCTAGAGCGCGAAAATAGGTAAAATGACCAAAATGCCCCTCAAGCCAACGTCTCAGAATCAAATACTTTTCACATTTCCAGAACCCCCGTACTCTCACGAGTATAACCATATAAAAATCTCCCGAATCAGAGGTCAAATGCTCACTCAAAACTCAATAGTTTGGTCTAAGAAGTTTTCCCGATTTTTAGTCCTAAATTCGAAATTAGATGATGGATTAAGATAGATATTGATGGAATACAACTAAATAGGATTAGGAAAACGTTACCCAAAAATCTTCTCTTCAAAAATCTCTAAAAATCGCCCTCTCCCGAGTTCTCAATTGATTGTTTCCAACTTTTGAAACTTAACCATCGAATTTAATATTTCTGAACAGACATTTCTATTTCTGCGGACAACGAGCCGCTTCTGCGGTTTTCACTTAATGGACCAGACTTTGCTTCTGCGGTACACACTCCGCTTCTGCGGTCCTGCTTATGCGGAATAAGGACCGCTTCTACGGTATGCCTAAACTCGCTTCTGTGATGAGGAAGCCATTTCTGCGGCTCCGCTTCTGCAGTTCCCTAGCCGCAGAAGCGAAAATACCATAAGAGAAAAATACTACCAGCTGCAACACTTAAACATTTTCTCCATTAACCACCCGAAATCATCCCGAGGCCCCAGTGACCTCAACCAAAAGCACCAATACCACCTAGTACCCTATTTAAACTTATACCAATCCTTAAAACACCTAAAACAACACCGAAAACTCGATTTAATCAATGATTGAAGCCTAATAACTTCAAATTTCTTCCAAATACGCTTTCGATCAAAAACCTAACCAAAACACGTCCGAATAACCTGAAATTTTGCACACACATCCCAAATGACATGATGGAGCTACTGAAATTTCCGAAATTCTATTCCGACCCTCGAATCAAGAATTCACTATCGGACCGGAAACTTCAAAAATTCAAACTTCAGCATCTCTAGCCTAAATGAGCTACGGACCTCCAAAATACATTCCGGACACGCTCCCAACCTCGAAATCACCTAACGGAGCTAACGGAACCATCGGTTTTCCATTCCGAGGTTGTTTTCACACAGATCCGATTATGGGTCATTTTTCAACTCTTAAACTCTCATTTAGGGACTAAGTGTCCCAAAACACTCCGAATCCTAACACCGAGCGTCCCGACAAATCAAAATAACAGAAATGAATTTAGGGGAAGCAGTTAGTGGGGAATCGGGGTGTAAATTCCAAAAATGACCGGCCGAGTCGTTACATCCTCCTACACTTAAACATTCATTCGTCCTCGAACGAGCACAGAGAACATACCTAAAATAGTGAAAAGATGAGGGTACTGGCTGCGCATATCCTGCTCGGTCTCCCAAGTCACCTCCTCGGCCGGCTGACCCCGCCACTGAACTTTTACCGAAGCAATGTTCTTTAACCTCAACTTTCTGATCTACCTGTCCAAAATAGTCACTGGCTCCTCAACATAGGATAGATCCTTGTCCAACTGGACTAAACTAAAATCTAACACGTGCGACGAATTATCGTGGTACCTCCGGAGCATCGAAACATGAAATACCGGATGAACTCCGGCTAGGCTGAGAGGCAAGGCAAGCTCATAAGCAACCTCCTCAACTCGCCTCAAGATCTCAAAAGGGCCAATAAACCTCGGACTCAGCTTCCCTTTCTTCTAAAACCTCATGACGCCTTTCATAGGCGAGACCCAAAGCAGAACCCGCTCACCAACCATATATGAAACATCTCGAACCTTCCTGTCCGCGTAACGCTTCTGTCTGGACTAGGCTATACGGAGTCTATCCTGAATCACCTTAACCTTCTCTAATGCATCCTAAACCATCTCTGTGCCCAGTAGCCTGGCCTCACCCGGCTCAAACCAACCCACCGAAGATCTACACCTCCTACCATATAAAGCCTCATACGGCGCCATCTGAATGCTGGACTGATAACTGTTATTATAAGCAAACTTCGCCAATGGCAAGAAATGATCCCAAGACCCTCTAAACTCAATCACACATGTATGGAGCATATCCTCAAGAATCTTAATGGTGCGCTCGGACTGTCCGTCTGGGGTGAAATGTCGTGCTCAATTCCACCCGAGTGCCTAAATCCTGTTACACGGCTCTACAGAACCGCGATGTAAACTGAGTACCCCTGTCCGAAATAATAGAGACTGTAATACCATGGAGATGGACGATCTCCCGGATATAAATCTCTACCAACCGCTCCAATGAATAGGTGGTACATACTGGAATGAAATGAGCGAACTTGGTCAATCGATCCACAATGACCCAAATGCCATCAAACTTCTTCAAGGTCCATGGGAGTCTAGATACAAAATCCATGGTGATGTGCTCCCATTTCCACTCCGGAATCTCTATCTGCTGAAGCAACCCACCCGAGCGCTGGTGCTAAAACTTCACCTGCTGGCAGTTGAGGCATCTAGACACATAACCAACTATATCTTTCTTCATCCGCCTCCACCAATAGTGCTGCCTCAAGTCATGATACATCTTCGCGGCACCCGGATGGAATGGAATACCGCGAACTATAGGCCTCTTCTAGAATTAATTCTCAAAGTCCATCAATATTGGGCATACAAATCCGGCCCTGCATCCTCAATACCCCATCATCCCTGATAGTCACATCTCTGGCATCACCACGCTGGACCCTGTCCTGAAAGACAAGCAAATGCGGTTCATCATACTGTCTCTCCCTGATACGGTCAAATAGGGAAGATTGGGAAACCACACAGGCTAGAACCCGACTAGGCTCCGAGAGATCCAATCTCACAAACTGACTGGCTAAGGCCTGAACATCCATCGCCATAGGCCTCTCTGAAGCTAGTAAATATGCCAAACTACCCAAACTCTCTGCCCGGCGACTCAAGGCATCCGCCACCATATTGGCCTTGCTTGGGTGATGCAGAATAGTGATATCATAATCCTTCAACAACTCTAACCATCTCCTCTGATGCATATTCAGGTCCTTCTGCTTGAGTAAGTGCTGCAAACTCTGATGGTCAGTATAGATCTCACAAGGCACTCTGTACAAATAGTGACACCAGATCTTCAAGGCATGAACAATAGTAGCTAACTGAAGGTCGTGGATAGGGTAACTCTTTTCATGTATCTTCAATTTTCTGGATACGTAGGCAATCACCCTACCATCCTACATCAACACTGCTCCAAGGCCAACTCTCGAGGTATCACAATAGACAATATAAGACCCCGAACTAGTAGGCTACATCAAGATAGGGGCTATAGTCAAAGCTGTCTTGAGCTTCTGAAAGCTCGTCTCACACTCCTCTGTCCACTGAAAAGGGGCACCCTTCTAGGTCAATCTAGTCATAAGGGCTGCAATCGATGAAAATCCATCCACGAAGCGACGGTAATAACCCACAAAGCCAAGGAAACTACGAATCTCTGTAGCGGAGGATGGCCTGGGCCAACTCTGCATGGCCTCCACCTTCTTCGGATCCACCCGAATGCCCTCACTCGATACCACGTGGCCTAGGAATGCCACAGAACTCAACCAAAACTCACATTTTGAGAACTTTGCATATAACTTCTTTTCCCTCAAGGTCTGAAGCACGGTACTCAAGTGCTGCTCATGATATTCCCGACTTCGGGAATATACTAGTATATCATCAATAAAAACAATAACGAATGAGTCCAGATATGGCCTGAATACACTGTGCATCAAATGCATGAAAGACGATGGGACATTGGTCAGCCCAAATGATATAACAAGGAACCCGTAATGACCATACCGAGTCCTGAAGGCAGTCTTCAGGATATATGGCTCCCAAATCTTCAACTGATGGTACCTTGAGCGCAAGTCAATCTTAGAAAATAACTGTGCACCCTGAAGCTGGCCAAACAGATCATCAATACAAGGCAAAGAATAACGGTTCTTTACTGTAAACTTATTCAACTGGCGATAATCAATACACATACACACAGAACCATCCTTCTTCTTCACAAACAAGATAGGAGAACCCCACGGTGAAACACTGTGTTGAATAAAACCCTTACCAAGCAATTCCTGTAACTGATCTTTCAACTCCTTCAACTCATGAGGAGCTATATGATATGGAGGAATGGATATGGGCTGAGTTCCCGATAAAAGATCAATGCCAAAATCAATGTCTCTATCGGGCGGCATGCCTGGAAGATCAGCTAGAAATGCATCAGGATAATCACGTACCGCTGGAACTGAATCAACAAAAGGGGTGTCAACATTGACATCTCTCACATAAGTTAAATACGCAGCACACCCCTTCTCAACCGTATGCTGAGCTTTAAGAAAAGAGATAACTCTACTAGGAGTGTGATCTAAAGTACCACTCCACTCAATACGCGGAATACCTGGCATAGCAAGCGTCACGGTCTTGGCGTGACAATCAAGAATAGCAAAATGGGGTGACAACCAATCCATGAGTAGAATAATATCAAAGTCAACCATACCGAGTAACAATAAATCCGCTCTAGTCTCAAAACCACGAATAGTAACCAAACATAACCGATAAATGTAGTCCATAACAAGAGAATCTCCTACAAGAGTAGAAACATAAACGGGAGCACTCAAAGAATCCCGAGGCACACCCAAATATGGAGAAAAGTAAGAAGACACATAAGAATAAGTAGAGCCTTGATAAATAGAATCGATTCCTCTCTGTGACAAACTAGTATAATACTTGTGATGACAGAATCGGAGGAAACAACCTCGGTACGAGCAGGAATAGCATAATATTTGTCATGGCCTCTCTCTCGAGAGTGAACTCTACCTCCCCGACCTCTGCCCCTAGCTATTTAGGCAGATGGGGTAGCAGCGGGAGCTGTGATCATGGCATGGGAACTCTGAGGAGCACGTTGTAGCTGAGCAGTCTGTGGAGGTGCACTCTTCCCAAGTCCAGGGCAATCCCTCACCACATGACGGGTGTCACCACACTCAAAACAAGCTCTGGAAATATGTGGTGGCTATGACTGGCTAGGGCCGGGTCTGCTAGACAAAGCTCTGAAAGCACCCCGTGCAGGAGGCACGCTGGAAACTAGAGGTACGTAGTAAGGCTCCTGACTTATAGGCGGAGCTGGAGCACTGCTGGCTGCTGGAAGAGCTGAATGAATGGGGTGACCTATAAAAACCCTACCATGTCGACCTACTGCTGGGGTACGGGCACCAAAGTAGTGGCCCGACTCTCGATACCTCTTGTCCTCTCTCTCCTCTCGCTCCCTGGCGAACATACCCTCAATCCTCCTAGCAATGCTCACTACTTGCTGATAAGGAATGTCCATCTCCAACTCTCGAGCCATGCTAGATCTGATGGGTGGAATAAGACCCTCAATGAACCTGCGAACTCTCGCCCGAACTGTAGCAACCAAAACCGGTGCATGCCTGGCCAACCTGGTATAACGAATAGCATACTCCGAAATTGCCATAGCACCCTCGCACAAATGCTCAAACTCTGCACGCCATGCGTCCCTGAGACTCTGGGGGACAAACACTCTCACAAATATCTCTGAGAACCGGGTCCAAGTCAGGGAAGAAGCCTCAACTGGACTGTCTATCTCATAAGTGCGCCACCAATCATAAGCGGCTCCCCAAAGCTGAAAAGCAGTAAAAGAAAACCTGATGGACTCTACTATGCCCATAGTGCAAAGAATACGGTGGCACTCCTCTAGAAACCCCAAGGCATCATCTGTCGCCAATCCACTGAAAACTGGAAGATCATATTTCCTGAACCTCTCCAACCTCCACTGCTCGTCCTCAGACACAGCTGCCCCATCCACAGGCTGATCTGGCACTGTAGGCGGTAGAGGAATGATCTCTGGGACCTGCTCCATATGCACTATTTGCTCAGGAGTGTGGGCTGTGGGAGTCTGGGCCCATCCCCCGGCCTGGGATGTGGCTGCAACGAGGGGAAGCAACCCCGCCTGAGCCAAGGTGGTATACATGCTCATGAACTTAACCAAAGTCTCCTGGAGCACTAGAGTAGCAGTGGCAGTAGTAAGTATGCCAGGTGCCTGAGCTCCGGCTGGATCTAATGGTGGTACCTCGGCGACAGCTCGTGCAGGTGCTCTGGCTGCCCTACGTACGCGTCCTCGACCTCTACCCTGGCCCCGGCCCCGGCCCTGGCCCCAGCCTCTGACGGCTACAGTAGGGGGCGCAGGTGCTTGATCATCTCGTGTAGCACGTGTCCTCACCATTTGTGAGAGAATAGAAGACAGAAGTTTAGAATTTTATGTCAGAAATATCGCATGATAAGGGATTCAAATTAAATAAACATTTTTCCTAAACATTTACATAGCCTCTCGTAGATAAATATAGACGTCTCCGTACCGATTAGCGAGACTCTAATAAACTGGCCTATGGTTCGTGACTCCTATGAACCTAGAGCTCTGATACCAACTTCTCACGACCCCAGTTCACCGTCCATGAACATATCGTGAAGGCACCTAGTTCCTACAACTAGGTAAGCCTAATTGTGCGGAAATAATTATTTAACCTGCGGAATAAGTAAGTCAGACTGAACATATAAAATAACAATTGTATATAAGGTCGCCCGGCCTATACAACTATGAGAAGAAGTCTCCAACTCAAACCCAAAACTCGAAAACTCACGGGCAGCACAGGCTAATAGAATGTAGTAATCTCCTCTACAGCAGAAGGTCTAAACAACATAAAAGGAAAGAAAGGAACTATCTACTAAAGTCGGAATAGAATAGAGACTCCTAGTCTGCGGACGTAGCAGATATACCTCAAGTCTCAACTAGAACTCTCCACCACGAGTATGATATGCATAGGGGAAGTACCTGGATCTGCACATGAAAAACATGTGCAGAAGGGCATGAGTACGCCACAGCGGTACTCAGTAAGTGCCAAGCCTAACCTTGGTTGGGTAGTGACGAGGAAGGTTAGGGCCCTACTGAGATAAAACATAATAAATAATTAGATAACGGAAACAGTTTAATGAAGTCTACAGCGAGAATCTAAACCAGCTGAATAAGGAAGAAGCGTAATAGAAAGCAAAGGTAACAATACAAGGAATACTAGTCGGGGATCTCTTGGTATCCCGTGGATCTCTTGGTATCCTCATTATATGCACCAGGGATGTCTTGGTATCCCGAGGATCTCTTAGTATCCTCATCATATACACTATGGATATCTTGGTATCCCGATATATATATATATATATATATATATATATATATATATATATATATATATATATATATATATAGAAATACATGTACCAGGGATCTCTTGGTATCCCGCACCCTCAATCAATATTATAGCAAGTACAGGGGAATCTTCCGGGAAACCGTCCCGTGGTCCCAAATTAAACACACAACAACAACAACTCATAATCTCATAATAAATGCTAAAATCAAAACAACTAATAGTAAATTCTAGCCTAACATGCTTCACATAGTACAAATATTACAGTTAAACAATTAAGCAAGTAAGTCATCTAAACATGCTTCTCTAAGCTAGCACAGGTTTAAACTTACAATCTAAAATGAACAAGTAAACAAGAAATCTCAATTTAAGTACTTCAAGTAGAAACGGGTTTACAACAATTTGCTCAAGTACACGCTCGTCACCTCACGTACGAGGCATTCAAAATATTCAAAGATCATGTCCTAAAGGGAAAGGTCCCCCACACAAGGTTAGACAAGCCACTTAGCTCGAACCGGCTCAATAATCAACTAGGAACCACGCCTTTTCCACGAGTATCCGACTCCAAATGGCCCAAATCTATTCAATTCAATTACAAGTCGTAAATAATATTGCAAACAACTTATTCCACTATTAAATTTAAAGCTAGGGCGCGAAAATAGGTAAAATGACCAAAATGCCCCTCAAGCCAATGCCTCGGAATGAAATAATTTTCACATTTCCAGAACTCTCGTACTCTCACGAGTCTAACCATATATAAATCTCACAAATTGGAGGTCAAATGCTCACTCAAAACTCAATAGT
>MU752576.1:34038-51181 GCA_026770625.1 Nicotiana glauca | reverse complement strand
GGAAAGGGTGGGTCGTTTGGGTTATGGCTGGGGCGGGTCGGGTCGACCCGGTGAGTTTTGGGTTGGGTTTGTGAGACACTTGGGTCATGTTTGTTTAATTTGAAAGATGGCCCAATCCGAATTTCCTTCTATTTTATGTTCTCTTTTCATTTATTTGCTCCAAAATTAAACTTAAAGATCCTAAATTAAATTAATAAAACCAAAATTAACTTAAAATACTAATCAAATCCTAATAATAATTATCACACAAAATTAAACATCAATAAAAATAAAATCACACAATTTGGACATTAAATGCTAAAAAATACAAAAATACATATTTTTGTGATATTTTATTTTTGTAAAACAAACTTAATTACTTTTAATTGTAAGTTAAATCCTAAATGCAAAATTCGATATATTTTTGTACTTTTCGTTAATTTAAACACATAAACACGCACACACAAGTGCAAATAATAAAAGAAAAATAACACAAAATCCACAATAATTGCAAACGACACAAAATTATTTTATTTTGAATTTCTGGGAGTAATTCTCATATAGTGCAAAAATCACGTGCTTACAATAGGTAAGTTAAGTCAAAGAAAATAACCCAAGAGAGATTACGCGAAATATAGATATGAGAATGGGACAATGAGTAGTTAGTAGTTGATTCAGGAAGAGCCTCTATGGCTAGACAAAAGGATACAGACAAATCAACAAATTGTGCAAGATAAACATAGTGAACCCTAACATGGGGAATTCAGTCTCGCAGATATGACATCGTGATCCTTGAGAAATATTCAGATATGAGTTGGGGTAGTTAAAGTTACCGTATGAGTGTTACAGAAATAAAAGAGAGTGCCACTGGGAAGACAATCAAAATATTATCTCAGAAGCAACCCTACAAGCACAAGGGCGCAGAGGTAAGTAACTACGAATAATTACAAGCGAGGAAGGACATCAAAAATTTCGTCGAGTATACGATGTAATAAGCTCGCAGCTTTACAAGAGTCAGAGGGTCCTCCCTAACTACTACAATGAAAGACTAGTTGAGGAAATAGGAAGAAGGCTTCAACCTAAGCATAGTAACTTGAAGAAGAAATGGTCATGTAAAAATAGTCTCACTACAACTTTGTATGCACTCCATAAGAAAGTGGCACCTGCCGTGGCTAATGAACGGGAAGTAAAGTCAAAAGTAATATTCGAGATCATATAAGTTTCACAAAAATTCTGGCATGCGTGGAAACTAAGATAAGATAAAGTATGCACGCAACAAGGGGCAGAAAGACCAGGAAAAGTTATTGCTTACGTTTGAAGAAAGCTGAGGTGGAACTAAAGGAATTATTCGATCAATAATACAGAGTTAGTTACATTATGAACGCACTTAAGATTTCGGAATATTATCCATGAAACATATATGTTGACATTCATACAGTCGTAGAAGACTCTGGTATAAGTTAAAAGAAAGGATTGAGTCCAGGTCATAGACAAAGAATTGAATTCTTAGATGATGGTATCACGGATATTCCATAGCGTCCATGAAAGGTTAAAGTAATAACTAATACCATGACCTGCAGATCGGAAGATAGCTTAAGCCTACATAAAGGTTGATCAAAGGGAAGAGGAAACTAAAGAGTTACATCAACTAAGCAAATCGGGAGTCCAATTATTAGACCCAAAAAATTATAGAAATCGTGATTGAGAACATTGTAGAATCACTCTTAATATCAGAGGTACAAGAGAAATAGTACAACATCCATATTTTATAACAGCTCTATGATAAAGCCAGCTAGAAAAGTACCAGCTTCATAACAAGTCAGTATGAAGCTCCCACCGAATTGTATATGCACCAAAGGTGCAAGTATTATATTAGAGCTTCAAGTTGTGGATATGAATTATACCTATGTGGAAGGGAGGTTATGAAAGAGATAAAAGATGTGATGCAAGATTTTAAGGTAAGTAAGGTAAAAGTGAACAACGTACGAGATACTCAAATGAAGAAGGTTGTGAATAGTCCATACTGCATATAGAAGGCTAGAAGTGCAAGGATCCAGTATCCAGGAATGATAGTGGCATCGTCGGTGGCATATTTTCCGGCCTATGGTTTCTAAGTATCGAGAGGCCTAGTCAAGAGAGTAAAGAAGAGTTAGAGACGATGTGATATCTCGCTTGATGTTCCAGAATAACATAAGGAAATCTATGGGGCAAGAAAGTTGAAGGAAGGTTACAAGTAGTATAAATAGATATGTGTTGGTCACAATTTAAAGTATGGGAAAGCGACAAGGTTCTAGGAAGAAAGGAGTAAAAATAAGAAAAGACAAGTGAGAAGGAGACAAAAATGGATAAGTCCTCGGGATTAAGCCCGTGAAAACAAGAGAGCTGATGGTTTCTCTAAGTTATAGATAGCTCAGTATAGCCTGAATGAACTCAAATGAGTCTAAGACTAGTAGTATTTAGAAGAGATGGAATGCTGCCCTGGTAGTAGAATGAGGGTGTAATTGTGTTAAACAAAGTATGATGTTTGGGCCTTCAATTAAGTAATGATTTGAAGAAAAAGAGGGGATTTCATGAATTGTACAGGATTAAAATACCCACGTAAGGTGAATCATATTGGGATGCTACGAAATAGTGTTATGGAAGTATAGTATTGCCCCTAGGTGGATCAGTCTAATCGTTTCAGATGTTCCCAGATGAGACGTGAGCCCTAGAAGCAGTGTTACATAAGAGGTCAAGTTATCAAGTGGTAGATTATACATCAACATTAAGGTGAACCAACAATGGATGGATAAAAGTTCAACAAGTATGAGATGAGATTAGGCCATCATTCTTAAGATGAACAGTAATGTAGAAGCATTAAAGGACATAGATTTATACATATAAGATAAGCAACGAGAATAACCTGGAGTTTGGTAGCAGACCTCAGCAATGATAAATCAAAGTAAGAGTTATGGTATAGTATAACCTACCTAGATGCAGTAAAGTCATACGTATAGATAACCGGGTCTATGAAATACGATATAGCAATATTCGTAAGTTCAACAAAGTACCGAGCGAAGAACTTCAATATACTTATAGATTCCAAGAGGGATATCTTGTCAAGCTCTGTATATCTTTACAAAGTGAGGCATAGAGATTGGCCAAAAACTGGAGGAAAAGGGAAAGAAGAGTCAGATAGGCGCACTTACAAGGTTAAAGTTGTATAGGCTGCATGATAGAAGTAGCAACAATTACGAAATTGGAAAGATTCCGACCACAAGTCATGGTGTGAGAAAGAGGCCTAAAGGGGGGAATGCCTTGGCCTTTGGATTTATTCATGGAACAGTTGACTAGATGGCAAAAAAATACTAAAGTATTCGGAAGACATAGGTTATGAAAAGGATAAGTGCATCAGTCAACATTTGAGGACAAATTTTCCAAAAGGGGGAATGATGTTACACCCCATGTTTTCATACGTGGAAGTATTCCATAAGTAAATTGATATAAGTGCGGAATGAGATGTTACATCTTGCATTTTCGTATGTTAAAGTTTCGTCGTAAGTTAATCGACGTAAGCTCGAGGAATGAGATTATTTTTGAGATTACAGGTATTATGGTATTGCAAACAAGTTCGTGAAGGTGAGAGGGTAAGAAAATCTAAGAAAATAAGTTTCACTGAAGTTTGACAATTTGGGATAAAATACGGTCTGAGTTATAATACCTGGTATTTATGGACTAGTGCAATACAAGGTACCACATGACTGTCGCGCCTCTCTTTTCCTCCGCGAAATCGAGTTTGTGACATTCGGTTGGGACAACTCTTTCTTTTTGGAAAGGGGTTTGCAATTTTGAGGAGTCGCCACCTAACAATTTTTAAGGTGCGTTAGGGCACCTATGGGTTTAAACTACGACTACATTTTATAACCAGAGATAGGGTAAGGGCTTGAAATTAACCCAAAGGGAAGGTGTTAGGCACCGCTCAGGATTCACTAGTGTGGTTCCCGGCCAGATAATTTTTGTGAATTTGTGCAACTAACACGTAAACAAACAAGGCTCAAATAAGAGGGGATTTAAATACACAAGTGTTTGGAAATGATAAAATAAAACAAAGTAAAGAATTATAACTAGGCATGCTAATGAATATAAAAGGGGTCCTAGGTTTATTAGTAATATGGATCACATCAATGCAATACCCGATAATCACTCCGTAAAGAGGGGCTACACGTGGTATTAGCGCACCGGTCATCATATCCATAACTACCCTTCCCACCCTATTAAGGTATTAAAACGCGGATTGGTCTCGACCTCTATTGCATGCTATTACCCGTCCCATTCATATCAGTCCCGAAGGAATTTAGGACTACTATTCCTATAAGAGGGAGGATTTTAGGTTGACTCTTGGGTTTTAAAGGTAAAAAGACTAAGGCGACATTCAAAACACACAGGACTGCATATTAGGGGAAGCATGTAAATAACTAATATGCTCATATATACCTCCTCAAGAAAAGCAAATAAATAGCATAACTTAAACACATTTAGGGTCAGAATTTAAAGTACTAAGACAGGGGAGTTTTAGTTGTTGAAGTAGACCTATTTATTACATAACTCGGATAAGAAATCCGAATCAGGCTTCCTGCTGGTTGTAGAAATTGCTAATTTAACAAAAGCGGATTTAATTTTATCATTATTACCTAAGGCTTGCCTAAGTGTGTATTGATGATACCCTATAAGCATGATATTTATCACTGATTCAAAATGGCCAAGCAGTAACAGTTTTAAACGAGTAAATTGGATCTTATAGGCATGCTTTCTAGACTGCATTAATGAAAGGAGTAAGTTATTTAAACTAATTCAATACAGTACGAGTCAAACTGATTTTTAACTAAAGTGGCTTCAGATTTTATGGACATAATCTCTATTGTTGCTGATTTTAATCCCTACAGACATGGTATGTAATATTAAAGACTAATTTGGTCCTATAGGCATGGTATCTAATGAAGTGAAGTAGGCAGGATTTATTTGATCACAACGAAATTCCTATAGACATGATTTCTATAAAATATTGATATTAACCTTATGGGCATGATTGAATCTGATTTTAACCTTGTAAATATGATGTCTGGTTATAGCCATTATATCCTATAGGCAGGATATCTAATTGTGAAATTGAACAATGCAGAAATTTATTAGATAGATCCTATAGGCATATTATCTAAGTGTAGAATTAACACATGCATGACTTTATTAAATAGATCCTATAGGCATGTTATCTAAGTGTAGAATTAAAGCATGCAGAATTTAAAACAGCAGACCCTATAGGCATGTTATCTACCATCCTAACAGCTAAACATACATAATTACCCATCCCTTTCCACTAGCCAACCCCAATATTCGATATAACTTATTACAGACCAAAATACTGAATTATATCAGAAAAGTGTAAAATAAGAAGTTACCACCATAGGAAACCTGATTCTGACTTCCTCTCTGAGTTATGGAACAAACCACCTCAAATGCCACTTGTTTCAAAACCTTTCTCAGACCTGGGTGTGTCAAAGTTCCCTAAGGGTCTCAAGGGACCCCGGGCAGTGCTTACACCCAAGCTTTCATAACCAGATAGAGATGAGTGCAGTGTGGAAGGGCCAGCCCTTATGTGTCCAAGTTCAGAGGGAGCTCAAAGCTCCACAGGCAAGACTCACACAAGAGGGGCAGAACTTAGATTCTAGGAATATAATGAAAGTGCAAAACATAGAGATTTATTTAAAAACAAGACTGGTAAATAGTAAGGGTAAGGGTGATTTGAAAACAGTAGTAGTAAAATTTAAACTACACAGAATCAGTAGTTGCACAAAGGGGTCAGGGGTTTTGGGAATACATTGCATGAAGCATGTGACCCTAGGAGGGGTCAGGTTTGAACATGCACAACAATAGATGATGCTGGCATGTCCACAAACCAGCCAGAGAATACAAACACAAAGAGGGGACGTGGGGTTTGGGATTCATACACATAGGAGAGCACTAACTCGCTAAGGGGAAGGGAATAGATTTCAACATGCTAGTAATGCAACTTGATTGCAGAAAAATAAGCAGAAGTGGACAAACATGAGAGAAGTTGGAACAATTACATAAACATGTTGTTGTTGATGCTTGGAAAATAACTAAGACATACCAGTAAGAAGCAAAGTGCAGAAAGAAAAAGTAGGCAAACTCCCACAGCCTAGCCTTGGCTTTCAGCCGGCTAGACAAAGCAGTAGCACAGTAGTAACAGAGAAAAGGGAGAGTTTTGAGTGAAGTGTGTGTTTTGAACTCAGATCGTTCATATCTATTAAAGAAAAGAGGGGGTATTTATAGTTTTGAAAACAAGTGGTAAGTAAGGTAATAAGTAAAGTCTTAACACAAACATGGAAACAATCACAAGTCAGAATCAATTAACACAAGCGATTCCCTTTAATCAGGGAATCACTCTTTAACGGGCAGTAACAGGTTTAATTAAGGAAAGAAAATCAGTTTTAGGACAGATTGATTATTGCCATAAAAGGGGTAGTAAAAGCATGAAGTAAACAATCAAGTCTAAGTACGAAAATAAGGTTATTTTTGGGAAAGAATTCATCAAGGAAAAATATCATAGCAAAGGAAAGGAATCAATTAACTTTAAACAGATAAGTAGAAATTAGGGCATGTAATAAAACGTTTTTGTAATCAGTCACAAGATCAAGATCAATCAAGGAAGAGGGTTCAGCATATAAATAGAGTGAATAGATGCATCAGACATGCGAGGCTAAGCACATTGACAAAAGAAACAACATACAATAGTAGCAGAAATAAGCATAGGATTCAGTAGTAAAGCAAACATTCGAGGTACAGTAGTCAAGTACGTCAAGTCACATAGAATCAACAGTAAAGAAAAACATAGTATCATGTAAAAGAAATCAAAGGCATATAAAGGACTCACAGTAGCAGGTGAGGAAGCCTTTGAGAAGTTAGGGTTTCAACAAAAGTCGAGTTAAAAAGATAGTAAAAACTCAAAAATCAACGAGTCAAACAAAGGAAATGGGGTCAGAAACAAAGAACAAGTACATATTTAAACAAACAATTTCCGGAACTAGGATAAAACTAAAAAGAACTAGGGTCTTAAAAAATGCTGAAATAGATAGAATAACAACATGAGTAAATAGCAAAATCATCAAACCACATTAAGATCAGAGAAGAAAACTTAAAGGAAAAACCCTAATCGTTGAAAGTGAAGACTCATTTTGAAAGAAAAGTCAAAGAAGCTTTGGGAAGCACTTAGAAAGTTCATAGGAAGTACATATCTAAGATAGATCTGAAAGAAATTGGAAGGTCCTAGAGATTAGGGTTTCAGAAAACCCAAAAGAAATGAGAAAGGCCTCGAAAGATAACGATCTAACTAGAAAAGTCAAGGGCCTGTCTTGAAAGGCCATGAATGGCCAGAGAAAGGTCGTGGATGGCCGGGGAAAGGCCATGAACAACAATAGAGCAAGGACTGGACCAGACTCCTTCGAGGTGTGGTCATGAAACCATAGAACCAAACACCCAGGACCATGGAAGGCTGGTATAGATCTCAAATGACCCTGGAAGGCCATGGATTTGGTAGGTATTAGGGTGGGGTTAGATGGCGGTGGCTAGGATTTAGGAAAGTTTCAGAGAAAGCTGAGAGAGAAGAGGGATTCAAGGGCGGCAGTAGGTGGGAAATGAATTAGGTTTAGGGGTCTTTTGCGATTAATTTAGGTAAGGACAAATGGTGGCCGTTGATCTGAATAATTAACGACCTAGATTAAAAAGGGTAGGTAGGTCGGTTTATGAGAATGGGTTTGGGCCTGGTCCAGTGGGTTTAATTGGGTTGGGGATTGGGGTCTAATTTGGGGTTACAATTAGGCTAAAGTTGGAATGCAATTGGGCTAGATTATAAATAGCCATCTTTCCCTATTTAATTTATAAAAAATAATAAATAAGTTTCTGAAAACAAAATTGAAAGCACTAAAATAATTTATAATGTATAATTAACAATTTAAAAATATAAGATCCCATTTTATAAATATGAGATAAATTTAAACCTAAAAATGGCTAATATTCCAATTATGTGCAATTAGCTTTAAAAATACTAAATAAAATTATAAAAATATGCAAAAATTACTTTAGCCATATTTGGAATAAATATAAAGATCCAATAAATAAATCATCAAAATAATAATTTGGACATAATTATTGGGATTTTATGGATGAAAAAGGGAAATAAATCAGTTTAAAAACCTTTAAAAATTAAGAAGAAAAAACAATAAAACACTTGGACATAAATATATATGCTATTTTGAAAGTATTTTGCATATTAAAAATATATAGGGAAAAATTGGGTGTCAAGAGTCGCCCCTCTTTACCCGAGAAGGATGAAATAGTTTTCGGGTAAAAATATGATGGCCAATTTTGACCGAGCGAAACGGTTTGAAGAAGATTCAGGCCGCACCCTGGCTTCTGAGTTGCCTACATATCCCTGGTTTTACAGGAATCAATCCATATATAGTTAGGATCCGTCGGCGAAGTATGCCGACGGGTACTTTCCAAGGACGGACGCGATATTTCAGGCTGGGTGAGTGGATGGTTTACGGGAATGGTTAGGTTTGATATGGTTGCGGGCACTGGAGCGGAACCGCTCCCGTCGGGATGGCTGTTGCTTGCCGGTTTACCTGCAAAAATGCAATACAAGCATATATTTTGTGTAAATTTAAACATGATGCAAATTTCTGTTGGACCATGAATGTTGTCTTTGGGCGGTTAAGATGACATCCTTAGACCATGATATCATGGGCCATGAAGCGTATAATAAAGGATTCGCAGGCCATAAAATGATGTTCTCGGGCTATGAGGATGGTGCCTCTGAACCACGACGCCTTTGAATAATGATATGCAAAAGATTGAAAGAAATCATCGAGCCATGACATGGTGTTCTCGGGCTATGAAGATGATGCCTCCGAACGATGACGCCTTTGGATGAGCTGGCAATATTTCAGCCCATGAAGGATGCAGTAGCATGTGGCGATCTTTTAGCCGTGCAACGTGGCGATCTTTCAGCCATGCAATGTGGCAATCTTTTAGCTTGCAATGTAGGTGGAGACAACGTTTAATCTCGGAAGGCAGAACGGTAGCCTTATGAAAGTTGGAAGGCAGAATGGTAGTCTTATGCAGGTTGGAAGGCAGAATGGTAGCCTTATGCAATGCAAATTTAGATAGAGGTAGAGCTTAACCTCGGAAGGCAGAATGGTAGCCTTATGCAAGTTGGAAAGCAGAATTGTAGCCTTATGAAATACAAATGCAGATAGAGGTAGAGTTTAACCTCGAAAGGCAGAATAGTAGCCTTATGCAAGAAATAAAATAGCAAATGACAACAGAGTTTCTTAGCTGATAGCAGATTGAGGCGTGGATATTACTGGGAGCATTGTGACATACAGGACATCATGGGTGCGTGCTGATAGCATATGTTGGTAAGTGCAATGGTTCAGAAATCGCATTTTGAACAATGTTTATTCTATGGACGTACAATACGTTCAATGATTTCGTAATCCTAGTGCCTACATCCAGAAAAAAATCGTGAGTTTTGTAAAGGGGAAGGTTAGTTCGTATCCCCACTGGCCTTGCTTGACTCGTTCTGCTTTGATCTAGTGATACCATTTGTATCATTGGGGTAGCATTGCTAAACGAAGCAGTTTTAAAAACAGATATGCATGATTTTGTAAAATTATGACATAAATGTATAATTAAAATAATCTTTAGATGAATCGACGACTGTGACGCGATTCAGGACATTGCAACCTCTCTTGCTACGGAATTTTTAGGTTCCTCCTCAAAATTTTGCCCAAGTTTGATGGGTTGACATCTCTGACTATTGCTCGTGCGACGATCGGGTGAAATTACTTCAGAATTTTGAGGGTCCTCCTCAAAATTCTGCCCCAGTTTCAAATTTCGGGGGGAAATGAAAATTTTATTGAATTGTGACCGAACCCATAGGGCTACCTATGTATCCCCTCTTAAACGGGAATCAGGTCAGGCGTAGTTCAATTTACATCATATAGGGGAAACAAAAAGATTACACATAGTAACGCTTGACTGCATCTGAATTAATCGACTTTGGCCAAACTTCTTCGTCCATTTTTGCAAGTATGGGGGCTCCTCCTGTAATAACCCAGTGAACCATGTATGGGCACTGCTAGTTGGGAGGGAACTTCCCTTTGGCTTCACCTTGATGCGGAAAATTTTTCTTTAACACCAGTTGTCCCTGTGTGAACTGTCTTGGTTTGACTCTCTTGTTGAAGGCTATGGACATTCTATTCTAACAGATTTGACCGTGGCAAACTTGCGTTCATTCTCTTTCTGTCTATAAGATCTAGTTGCTCATAACGACTCTTCACCCACTCTGCGTCGTTGAGCTCAGCTTCCTGTATGATCCTTAGGGAAGGAATTTCTACTTCGGCAGGAATGACGGCCTCTGTACCATAAACCAACATATAAGGGGTTGCCCCGGTTGATGTGCGAACTGTGGTGCGATACCCCAATGGGGAAAATGATAACTTCTCATGCCATTATTTATGCTTCTCTATTATTTTCCTCAATATCTTCTTGATATTCTTGTTGGCGGCTTCTACGACTCCATTCATTTGAGGCTTGTAGGCTGTGAAATTCTTGTGTCTAATCTTAAAAGTTTCACACACAGATTTCATCAACTCGTTGTTGAGATTGGAGCCATTATTAGTAATGATTAACTCTGGAATATCAAATCGATAAACAATGCGGTCGCGGACAAAGTCAGTCACGACTTTCTTAGTCACTGCTTTGTAAGACGCTACTTCGACCCACTTGGTGAAATAGTCAATTGCCACTAGGATAAACCTGTGTCTGTTGGAAGCGGCAGGCTCGATTGGTCCAATGACGTCCATTCCCCAGGCATCGAACGACCATGGTGTTGTGTTGAGCTTGCTTAGAGGTACCTTTATCATGTTTGCATGTACCTCGAATCGATTGCATTTCTGGACCTACTGGATGCAGTTTGTTTCCATAGTCATTCAAAAGTAACCAGCTCGGAGTATCTTCTTTGCTAAGACAAAACTGTTCATATGTGGACCACAGGTCCCTGCATGAATTTCCTCTAGTAGCTTGGACGCTTCCTTTGCATCGACATATCTTAATAGTCCCAAATCAGGAGTCCTCCTATACAGGATTCCTCTGTTGTGAAAGAAGTTGTTGGACAATCTCTGAAGTGTGCGTTTCTGAGTATGATTGGCAAGCTCCGGGTACTCTCCTTTTGCCAGATATTCCCTGATATCATGAAACCAAGGCTTTTTGTTTGTTTCCTCTTCAACATGGGTACAGTAAGCTGGATGATTATGAATTTTCACCGGAATAGGATCAATGAAATTATTGTTGGGATGCTATATCATGGATGATAGGGTAGCTAGTGTATCGGCAAACTTATTCTGGATTCTGGGAACATGTCAGAATTCCATCTTCATGAACCTCTTCTCAATTCCTGTACATGATGCAGATACGAGAGTATCTTGGAGTTCTTGGTTGCCCATTCTTCTCGTACCTTACTCCAATTACTAGTAGCTCTTGAATGTTCATGTCAATGGCCATTTCTAAGATGTAGGCTTCATATTCGGCCATATTGTTGGTGTAGGGGAACTTGAGTTTGGAAGACACTGGATAATGCTGACCGGTTTCTGATACCAAGACCGCTCCTATGCCAACTCCTTTGAAGTTTGCTACTCCATCGAATAACATTCTCCAACCGTCATAGGATTCTGCAATGTCCTCTCCTATGAATGATACATATTCATCAGGAAAATACATTTTCAAGGGTTTGTATTCTTCATCCATGGGATTCCCAGCGAGGTGGTCTACCAGTGCTTGTCCCTTGACCGTTTTCTAAGTTACGTAGATAATGTCGAATTCACTCAACAAGATTTTCCACTTGGATAGCTTGCCAGTGGGCATAGGCTTCTGAAATATGTACTTTAAAGGATCCATCCTTGATATGAGGTACGTGGTATAGGCACAAAAGTAATGTCTCAGCTTCTGAGCTACTCAAGTCAAAGCACAGAAAGTGCATTCCAAAAGAGAATACCGAGCTTCGTATGGAGTGAACTTCTTGCTGAGATAATAAATGGCTTGTTCCTTTCTAACCGTTTCATCATGTTGCCCCAAAATGCAGCTGAAAGCTTCATCTAACACTACAAGGTAGAGCAGTAAGGGTCTACCTGGCTCAGGAGGAACTAGGACTGGTGGTGCTGACAGGTACTCCTTGATTCTGTCGAAGGCCGTTTGGCAGTCATCAGTCCATTTGGTAGCGGCGTCCTTCTTTAGCATTTTAAATATTGGCTCACAGATAACTGTAGACTGTGTTATGGATCAGCTGATGTAGTTCAGCCTTCCCAAGAAACTCATCACGTCTTTCTTGTTCTTTGGCGGTGGTAATTCTTGAATGGCTTTGACCTTCGACAGATTTCCTCGACGGCTCGTAATAAACCCCAACAACTTCCCAGCAGGGACCCCAAATGTACATTTTGCGAGGTTTAGCTTTAGGTTGTACCTCTGTAGTCTATTGAAAAACTTCCTCAGATCTTCTATGTGGTCAGTAGCCTTCTTGGATTTGGTAATAACATCATCCATATATAACTCTATCTCCTTGTGTATCATATCATGGAAAATGGTTGTTGTGGACCTCATGTAGGTGGCCCTTGCATTCTTCAGGCCGAATGGCATCATCTTGTAAAAATACATTCCTCATGGCATGATGAAAGCCGTTTTCTCAGCATCTTCCTCATCCATCCAGATCTGATGATAACCAGCGAAACAATCTACAAATTAATGCAACTCATGTTTGGCGCAATTTTCAATCAGGATATGTATATTCGGCAAAGGAAAGTCATCTTTCGGATTGGCCTGATTGAGATCCCGGTAGTCGACACAAACTATGACCTTCTTATTCTTCTTTGGTACTGGAACGATGTTGGCTAATCGTATCGGGTATTCCACTACCCTGAGAACCTTAGCTTTGACTTGCTTAGTGACTTCTTCCTTGATTTTCAAACTCATATCAGGCTTGAACTTTTTGAGCTTTTGCTTTATCGGTGGGCACATTAGATCGGTTGGCAGTTTGTGAGCCACAATGGACGTACTCAGACCAATCATGACATCATACGACCAGGCGAATATGTCCTCATATTCCTTTAGGAATTCTGTGTATTCCTTCTTTTCTGACGGCGATAAGTCAATGCTGATTTGAATTTCCTTGATGTTTTCTGCATCTCCCAAGTTAACAATCTCTGTTTCATCCAGGTTAGACTTAGGTCTGTTCTCAAAGTTCTCAACTTCTTTGATAATCTCATTAGGCATGTCATCTTCTTCCGAGTCAATGTCCGTTTGTTGCGTTGTCTCATTGCATGTCACAGTCATTGGTTCATCAAGATAAGTAATAGTAATGTTGTATAGGTAAAGTAAGGAGAGATAGCAATAAATATTAAAGCATAGGAAAAATCAAACATGCTTTTGATAAATTGAATAACTGTTTTCAACATCGAAGATCTTATTGCGGGAATTAAAAAATACGAAAAAAATCATTTAGTAAATAAAAGAGTGAATAATGCTTGTTTTAGCCTTGCTACCCCGAGGCTCGTCGGGCTCTGGTTGTTCTGATGGTCCAATTCTTGAGATGTGCCCCTCTGGATCTTGTGAAGTAAGATGATGATGCCAGAGTGCACGAACTAACCTTTTGGTGAGGGGAATAATAAAAAACAAAAATAAAACAAAAAGGTAAACAAGTTAGTGAGGATCATAAAAAGTGTTGCAATATTTAAACACGTAGTGCAGGAATGTAAATCGTGTCCTAATTTAGGAATCTCATTGTGCCCGAGGTGGGCCTAGCGACAAGTTGATTTGGAGAACTTGGAATGCTAAATACCTCATTTCATTGATAGAGATAAGACGAATCCCAAATCGACATTAAATAAATAGGAAATAAAAGTTACTAATGGCCACTGGTTTTGTTACATTTTAAAGCAAAAAAGATAAACTCCTATCTACTTGGTCCCAGAAGGACCTTCCCCAGATTCGGCATCCTTGGCTCCGTCGAACAGCTTCCCCAACTCACGAAGTCCCAGTAACAGGTACGCTCTCGCTAGATGTCCACCTTCGGTTCATTCAACCTCTTGACAGTCTTCAACCCTTTTGAGATTTTGTTACTAGAATGCAAATCTTCCCATCAACTCAGCAATCTTGTGTGGATTTTGGTGACCATGCCGAATCTGGGGACTTCATGCCTCATCTTTCTGCAAGGAAAACAAGGTTAGGCCCTTAACCTCACCAGACTCGACTATTTAATATCAATGATTAGCATGAAGCATCTAGTTCTCCAAATGAATATACAGAACGTGACGTCGTCCGTTTTGGGTTTAGGGAAACCCAGTGGACTTTTGGACAAGGCTATCTTAAAGGATCATTATGTGGACAACATAACTGATCTGACTAGGTTTGACCATGATGCATGCACAATTTGAACAGAGTAGGTTTATATGGGGTTTTAGACTGGTACCCTTGAGCGGACAACTCAAGGGGGAAGGCTCGGAACTGTCGACTGCACCACTCATCGACTAGTTTTACCGCAAATATGCCTTTCTGAATTTAGGGGGTAATGATATTGGAAGAGCGCAATCACTCATTATAAGCGTTGCTATAGGATTTGTTTGGCATAAGTGGAGTATGATGTTTAGCATGATTATGCAATAATTAAAAGCATGTTGTCATCTATTTGCACATTAAGAAAGTGATAAATACAACAGTTTCATAAATGTAAAGAAATAAAGGAAAGAAACAAGGAAGATATGTCAGTTTAGCTTTTAAAGAAGAAATCAAATGCTTAAAGGAATTAAACAGATAATTGCACATAGGGAGAGGTACAAATTCACAAGAATAATCTGAAATGGTAAAAGCCTAAATAAAAATCCCCAGCGGAGTCGCCATACTGTCGCGCCCTCCTTTTCCTCCGCGAAAATCGGGTTTGTGACATTCGGTTGGGACATTTCTTTCCATTTGGGAAAGGAGTTTGCAATTTTGAAGAGTCGCTACCTAACAATTTTTAAGGTGCGTTAGGGCACCTATAGGGTTCAACTACAACTACATTTTATAACCAGAGATAGGGTAAGGGATTGAAATTAACCCAAGGGGAAGGTATTAGGCACCCCACAGGATCGACTAATGTGGTTCCCGGCCAGATAATTTTTGTGAATTTGTGCAACTAACACGTAAACAAACAAGGCTCAAATAAGAGGGGATTTAAATACACAAGTGTTTGGAAATGATAAAATAAAACAAAGTAAAGAATTATAACTAAACATGCTAACGAATATAAAGGGGGTCCTAGGTTTATTTGTAATATGGATCACATCAATGCAATACTCGGTAATCACTCCTCAAAGAGGGGCTACACGTGGTATTAGTGCACCGGTCATCATATCTATATCTACCCTTCCCACCCCGTTAAGGTATTAAAGCGCGGATTGGTCTCGACCTCTATTGCATGCTATTATCCGTCCCATTCCTATCAGTCCCGAAGGAATTTAGGACTACTATTCCTATAAGAGGGAGAATTTTAGACTGACTCTTGGGTTTTAAAGGTAAAAAGACTAAGGCAACATTCAAAACACACAGGACTGCATATTAGGGGAAGTATGTAAACAACTAAGAGGCTCATATATACCTCCTCAAGCAAAATACATAAATAGCATGACTTAAACACATTTAGGGTTAGAATTTAAAGTACTAAGACTGGGAAGTTTTAGTTGTTGAAGCAGACCCATTTATTACATAACTCAGATAAGAAGTCTGAATCAGGCCTGCCTGCTGGTTGTAGCAGTTGCTAATTTAACAAAGGCGGATTCAATTTTATCATTATTACCTAAGGCTTGCCTAAGTGTGTATTGATGATACACTATAAGCATGATATATATCACTGATTCAAAATGGCAAAGCAGTAACAGTTTTAAACGAGTAAATTGGATCCTATAGGCATGCTTTCTAAACCGCATTAATGAAAGGGGTAAGTTGTTTAAACTAATTCAATACAAGACGAGTCAAACTAATTTTTAACTAAACTGGCTTCAAATACTATGTACATAATCTCTATTGTTGATGATTTTAATCTCTACAGACATGGTATCTAATATTAAAGGCTGATTTGGTCCTATAGGTATGGTATCTAATAAAGTGGACTAGACAGGATTTATTTGATCACAGCGAAATTCTTATAAACATGATTTCTATAAAATATTGATATTAACCTTATGGGAATGACATCTAATTTTGAATCTGATTTTAACCTTGTAAATATGACATCTGGTTATAGCTGTTATATCTTATAGGCAGGATATCTAATTGTGGAAGTGAAACAATGCAGAAATTTATTAGATAGATCCTAAGGAATGTTATCTAAGTGCAGAATTAACACATGCAGGACTTTATTAAATAGATCCTATAGGCACGTTATCTAAGTGTAGAATTAAAACATACAGAATTTAAAATAGCAGACCCTATAAGCATGTTATCTACCCTCCTAACAGCTAAACATACATAATTAACCATCCCTTTCCACTAGCCAACCCCAATTAAAACTTATTACAGACCAAAATGCTGAATTAGATAAGGGTAAGGGTAAGGGTGATTCAAAAACAGGACTGGGAAATAGTAAGGGTAAGGGTGATTTGAAAACAATAGTAGTAAAACTTAAATGTAACGACCCGGCTGGTCGTTTTTAGAATTTACACCCCGATCCCCAATTAACTGTTTCCTCTAAGTTCATTTCTACTATTTTGGCTTGCAAGACGTTCGGTGTTGGGATTCGGAGTGTTTTGGAACACTTAGTCCCTAAATGAGAGCTTAAGAGTTGAAACATGATCCGTAATCGGAACTGTGTGAAGACGGACTCGGAATGGAAATCTGATGGTTACGTTAGCTCCGTTAGGTAATTTTGGGATTGGAGCGTGTTCGGAATATATTTTGGAAGTCCGTAGCTCATTTAGGCTAGAAATACCGAAAACTAATATTTTGGCGATTTCCGGTTGATAGGTGAAATTTTGATCCGAGGGTCGGAACGGATCTCCGGAAGTTTATGTTGCACCGTCAT